>JAQZBX010025472.1:0-29520 GCA_029593785.1 Cabassous unicinctus
TCTTCTTCTTCTTCTTCTTCTTCTTCTTCTTCTTCTTCTTCTTCTTCTGTTAGCTCCTGATATTCAGAGAAAGCTCTCTTATAACACTAGCTGGATACATGCTTAAAGAACAGATGCCTCAGAGTCTAAATTTCAACATTAACACACTAAAATATCAAACTGTCCAAGTATCAACAAAAGATTACAAAACTTATAAAGAAACAGGACATGATGGCCCAGGCAAAGTAGAAGATTAAAGCATTAGAAACCATCAGTTAGGAGGATCAGACAAAGACTTTTGAAAAATGATCCTAAATATGCTCAAAGACTAAAGGAAAACGTGGACAAAGAACTAAAGGAAATCAGGAAAATGATAGATGAACACAAAGAGAATATAAATAGAGAGATGGGAATTATGAAAGGTCTTCAAACAGAGTTGAAGACCATGGTAGTAGAAATAAAGAATTCCTAGAAGGGCACAACTGCAGATTGGAGCTGATGGAAGAAAGAATCAGTGAATTGGAAGACAAGACAAATGAAATCATCCATCTGAGGAGGAGGAAGAAGAAAGAATGAGGAAAAATAAACAGACGCTGAGGAACCTATGATAGACCATCAAGCTTACCAATATATGCATTGTGAGAAACCTGGAAGGAGAAAAGAGAAAGCAACAGAGGGAATATTCAAAGAAATGGCTGAAAACTTCCCAAATTAATGAAAGGCATGAATATACACATCCAAGATGCTCAGTGAACTCCAAACAGGATAAACCGAAGTAGCCTCACACCATGCCATGTTACAATCAAACTGTCAAATCCCAAAGATAAAGAGAGAATCCTGAAATCTGTGACAGGCAAGCATCATGTCATGTACAAGGAAGCCTCAATAAGATTTAGTGCTGATTTCTCATTCAGAAACCATGGAAACAAGAAGGCAGTGAGAAGACACTATTTAAAGTACTGAAAGCAAAAATTTGCCAAGAATTCTGTATCTGGCAAAACCGTTTTTCAGAAATGAGGGAGGTATTAAGACATTCCCAGCTGAGGGGCCTCAGCACCACTAGACCAGCCCTTCAAGAAATGCTAAAAGGAATTCTGCAAGTTGAAAGGAAAGATCAATAGACAATTGACTGAAACCACAGGAAGAAATAAAGATCTCCAATCTTTGCAATTCAGAGTTCTGTCACTGAAGTATCAAGTCAAGAACTTCCAAAGAAACTGATTTTTAAAGATATGTAAGTCCAGAAAGTCATCCACTTGTGAACAACTGGCAAATCCTGTCTAGCAGAGCTGAAGACAAAGATTCACATTTTAAAGCCATCAATGAGGAGAAGACAGGAAATGCACTTTCCTCCTTTCTCTCCACACCAGCAAAAACAAAGTTTCTATAGCATCCATCTTTTCCAAAAAATAGTTCAGAACAATCAAGAGAGGTTCATTCATAAAATGTTCGTTAACTAGCAGGAGTCTTCATGACTTGTGGGAAAACATTATTCCTGGAGGTCAGCCTTAGTGTGGGGAAAGATATCATTCCCAATGTAGGAAGGAAAGAAGGGCATATAATGTATAACAAATATGCCCTAAGTCTAATTGTATCATGTTAGCAGTCTTATGTAATGTTTCCTATTTGAACTTATTCTTGAAGATTCCCAATGGTCTACAACACTCTACATCATTTATTTGATGAATTAATTTACCTTTTTGTGATCAAGGGAAGCATTTAGAATAAAAGTATTTTGAAAGGCAGTAAGTCCATAATATAATTGCATTTATTCAGAAACACATATAGTCCATAACTTTTAAGAGACATAAACTCTGCTCCCAGCTGTGTCACTTACTGACTTTATGAGGTAAAGTTAATTGGCTTCTCAGTACATCAGTTTACCCATCTGTAAAATAATGGTGTTAGGCTACATTATTTTAAGCAGTCTTCCCATTCTTAAAAATAACAATGATAACAACAAAAACAAAACCCAACAATAATAAAAGCAAATGTAAGCAAATTGGCTGATTGTACCCTTTGCTTCTTTCTCTTGTATTTAGATTAACTGATACCTTTGTGTATGTCCTCCATCTCTGCTGACAAGATGGGGAACTGCAACTTTGTTAGAATAAAAAAAATTACGTGGAAAATGAAATTACATGTTTTCAGAATGGTCAAATATCGCCTGGAATAGTTGTGAAGAATCAACTATATATTTTAAGGCATCTTCGAGTAAATCTCTCTTGCTGATATTTCCTTAGTTTTTTCCGCCATGGAGTTTGTTGCTTTCACATTTTTGATTGGACTACTGCCTGTTCATGGTTTGCCTGTCCTGGAGCAAGTGGCTTGGTCAGGTTTTTGGACTCCATATACTCAACAATTCCATAAGCCATCATAGACAGAATCAGGACTCCTAGTAGAATGTAGAGTTTAATATGGACACATAAAAATGTGCTATATCCAAATGCAATGACGAATCCCAGTGCTTCCCCAAGGCGATAATTAGCAAAGGCAGCCTCCTTATTCTTCTCAAACAGAACACCATAAAGAGCTGCAAAGGAGAGATTGGAATGAAAATGTTGCAATAAAACCTCAAACATGATCCTTTTAATTATGGCTGAAAATAGTGTAACTTTCCACTGTTCAAGTTTCCCAACAAAATGAGGAACTTTTCCTTTTGGAAAAAAAACAAACAGATTTTTTTTCATGTTGTGGATTACAGCAACAATCAAGTTACATTTTCCAGAGTAAAGAATCATTCCATGTATAATAACATAGAATTCCATGAAATGTTAGCACTGGAAAGAATCTTGGTTCAACCCCTTACTTGGTAGATAAGAAAAATGAAATTTAGAGATGTGGTTTGTCTGAGATGAGGCATAGCCACTCACTAGAACCCAAACATAAAGACAAGCAAAAGTATTGATTATATTAGGTTAAAATGCTTCTTCTTTCACTTAGGGAATGTCTTCAGGAATGTGTTGCACTAGCTTAGGAGCTAAGCTATCTCACCTTCTGGATTGACAGATGATACCAGTTGAGTCAGTGAAATTACTTTCCTATGGAATTTCATCCCTTTCCTGGAGACTCTAAGAGAAAATGAGCTCAACCAAACAAGGCTTTAATGTCAAAGGAACTTTACATCTATGAACTTGATGAAGGGACTACTATAAAACTATCATAAAGGACTAACATTAAAGAACCCCCTGGTGGTTGCCTGAAGGCTCAGAAGAGGATTGACCTAAGTGATAAATTTTAGATGAAAGCAAATCATTTTTTGGTTTCTTGTTTGCAGTATAGTAAAAAATTTTATATTACTAGAATCCTGATCTCCATGACAGGAATGAGGCAGCAGGCATGCCTCAGAAGGGGTAACAGTTATGATGATGAAAGCACACAACAAAGATTTATTGACACTTGAAGGACCATCCTCAGCATCACCATGGATTTCCTGGTCCTCCAGTACCAAGCCCCATCCTACACCATTTTTCCCAAGCTGCCCCCTTCCACCCATGCCCTCTCTATTGAATGGCTGATGGACTTGCCTTCTTCGTCAAGAACACCCTTAACTTCCTGAGCTGCTACACCAACTCGTCTCCAGGCACCCTCGTTTCTCCCACCATGGCCCAGGAAGGGCTTCCACCTATGCAGTGGGCCGATTTCCCTTTTGTCTCCTCTGGGACTTCACACAACCAATTAGAGCCAATCTCATGTGCCTCCAGCCTTGCTCTGTTGCCTCCTTCCCTTCAGCCTAGAAGTAGAAACATACTCAAGTCTCTCCTGGAGGGCACGTAAGCTAGAAGATTCAGAGTCATTCTTCCACATTCCTGTCTCTCTCCCACCTATACCAAATTAGCCACCATCATGTCTATTTTACGCATTCTTCCTAACATTTTTTAAGCACCTACTATTTGGTGATCACAATGGTGAGCATTAGAAATATGAAGACAAGTTGTGATTTCTGCTCTCAAGAAGCTCACAGCCTATTTATGAGATTTGGACTCCTAGAGGATGAGCTTTGGCTCTAAAATCTGAACTATGGGTGCCATCTGCACAGCTGTCTTATCTCTCATCACCTCTAGTAAGCTTTTGTCTTCTCCATCTATATTCTTGCTCTTCTCCAAATTATCCCCTACCCTATTGCTAAAATAATCTAAAATGTAAATACGGTCACTCCCATGCTCAGAATTCTTCAATGGCTCCTCCTTGCTTTGAGGTTTGAATGTATAAACCCTTATCATGGCAGACAAATCCTTTCATGACCTGGCTTTTGCTCCTTCTCCATCTCACTGCTGGCCACTTTCCAACCCCATGCTAAGGCCACCCTGACCACGCTCTCTTGCGTCATCTGCCTTTGCACATGGCAGGCCCGATATGAAACTGCCCTCTGCCAAGACTTCTCCTGGCAACTGCCTTGTCCTGTGATTCTTCTGTGATGTGCTCCATGACTTCCGAGTGCCCACCTCCAACTAACCAAGTCTTCTCAGGGATATCTTCCTCCTTGCTCTTACAGCATTTGCAAAATCTTCCTTCAAACTTGTATACACTCCTCTGATTACTTTGTCTATATCTATCCTCTGCTAGATTGTGGACTCTTTAAATGGGAGCTAATTCTTACCCAGAATTATAATTCCAGTGCTGATCAAAGTGCCAGCAAAATGAGTGAATAAATGAATGAATGGATGGATGGATAGATGATTTAATGAAGTGAGTAGGGCACAAAAAGATAGAAGCCCAAGTCCACGTCTTGAAGGATCACCATGTATTGTCAGAGAATAGACATGCCTTTTAGAAAGATAAATAACAACTCAAGCAAATGGTGGGGCAAATCCATAGAAGAGAGCCATCCCTTCCTCTTCTCCTTCTTCCCATTATAACAAATAAAGCCCACCCAGGGGTGGGGAGCCAAAGGATGGACAGAGGCAGAAGACTTTGTGTATAAATAAAATAGGTGAATCACAATGTCACATGTGGGCCTATAGGTAGGTCAGGATAGAATGGACAGCCTTTCTGACCCTGTCCCAGTAGGACCAGATATGCTCTGAACCATGGAGCCCATTATTATCAAAGTGGTAGTGAATCTAAACTGAGTCCCAGCAGCTGAAGCCTGGAAAGATGTTGAGTGTTTCCTTGTAATTGACCTTACTATGTGGCTGGAAGTTGTGGAGGGAGAGCTAAACACTGAACTTTCACACAAATATTCTTTTCTTCATGCTTCTCTCTGTTTCTTTGACTTTGCCCCTCTCCTCCCCTTGCGTTCCTCCCAAACTTCAAAGGGGAAGGGAGAGAGTGCTAGGGGAGGAGAGACCTGGAGATTTGGTGGAGTTGAGTTATTCCAATTCCTTTTTGCTCACTCTGGGCTTTGCCAATGGCCGGAGAAAGGTGCCACCATCCAGACCTTAGTGCCAGAGCCTGGAATGCCAGAAGATGAGGTCCCCGCTATTTCACCCTCTACTGGGAAAGGGGGTCCTTAAAAGTGTCACTGAAGCCTGTGCAAGTTACAACATAGACTTTGCAATTTTAACCTCCCTAATTCATTTTTTAGAAATGGAAAACTCAGGCAATGGAAATGATTTTCACCCTCAGGGAAAAACTAAACAAATGGTGCAAGCTGTGTGTGCTGAAGTGTACGTGGGGAGATGTGTAGTTCTGGCAGGCTGCTCTCTCCCCACCACCAGGAAGCACCTTGCTAAGCCATGCCAGAGAGAGTTTACTTGTTTTGCACGTGATGGTGCGAGCGTCCCACAAGATGATGGCTTGTAACCCACAAGGTTGAAGCTGGGAGAAGAAGGAACTAGGACTAAACAACATGACTTATTTACAGCTTCTCCTTTGCGTTTTATGTCTGTGAGGTGGCTTGTCCACCCTGTGGCTCCTGGAATACTCTTATTAGGCAGAGGCTGGTGAGGGAAAAAGAGTGATATCGACCACACTTTAGATACAGGTTCTGTGCTTGTGAATTTAAAACACTAGGCAAGTGTTTAAAACCTGATTACTAAAAATGTGGCTATCTTCCAGGAGAATTAGAAACACAGATTGTTGACTCTGTAAGATCCCTGGGACAGAAGCTATTTCTTTCTATATTTTTTCAGTACCATAGTACATAACAAGTTCTCAGAAAAAAAATGTATTCATAGATAAAACACAAAGTATGCCCACTCTCATTTAGGAGGAGCGAACGAGGGGTATGGCCAGGAAAGGATGGTGGAGAGGAGAGAGGAGAGCTTTGGGAGGTCTCTCTCTGCCCCGTGTGGTTCTACCTCACCAACTCTTGCCATGGTCGCAGAGAGATACACCATGAGTAAGCTCCATTGCCAAGCTCACCCTCCTTCTTGACCAAAGCCAGGCCAGACAGCACTGAGCAAACTTAAAACTCATAGACTCTTTTGCCCTTCCCCACCAAACAGCAGCTTCCAGTTTCTTTCCTCTGGGCCCTGCCAGGAGAAGACAACCTAGCCACACCCATCCAAGGCTTGGCTCCCAGACTTTCCCAGATTTCATCACTTCTGCTCACTGTTACCACACTCCAGGCTGGTGGCACCTGGAGAGAAAAGAGGGAATGTGGTAGCTTTCACCTTCTCTTTCCCAGGGTGAGGTCTGGTCGGGTCTTCTTGTCTTTTTCATTCACCCTTTTCCTCTATGCTCAACAGTGTTTACAGGGAAGGGATAAGGTTTGAGGCCAACAAGGAGGTTTTTTGAAACTCTGCCTGGATATTTGTCGTGAACATCCAGAAGAGGTTTCTTGGCATTTGGCTATCTCAGCTGTCCAATCTACTGGGAGAGGACCTCAGGAATAGTGAGGTCAGAGTCTTAGTCAATCCTGGTAAACAGATGATGTCATCAAGAGAAAGATTAAGTCCAAGAAGGAAAACTGCCCAGCTAAACACCCAGGTAACAAAGGCACCCTCTTTCCATAGAGTGGAATTTCTTGTCTGCCCCAAGTGAGCTCACCTTTTGACAACAGGCATTTATGGATTGCCTTATGGACAAGGTACATTTCTTCTCCCCATCCTGAGAAGTGTTTTGTCTTTCATTCAAGATCTTTTAAAACACTTTTCTCTGGATTTAAAGGGAGTGCTGAAGAGCAGATGGTCTTGGTGTTTATTAATGACTTTTATATGAAATAACTCATATTATGAATTTCCAGCTTCTGCTGAGGACTAAAACTTGTGACAGCTTAACCCCTTTAATTTCTTTTATCATTCTAAATTAGTAGAATCAAAAGATAATGCTTTTTAAAACAGAATGTGCACTTTCGGGGAAACAAGAGGCTCTTTGCAAGACCCCAGAAGAAGATGTCTCTCTTGTCTGAGAGCCTATAAAGTAAGTGTCCACCTTAAGGAAAGTCATGGTCAAATGAGAAACAAATGACAAAATCCTGGAATTTATTCTACTTCTAAGATTATTCTAAAGACCTCTTAGCCTTCTTTTGAGAGTGACTCTTATAACTGGATCCAAAAACAAGGATCCAAGAAAGGAAATTCCAGTTGAGAGGGTATAGCTAGAAGTGATAGATTATTTTATTTTCTATGGCAAAAAGGACCCTACTGCACCCTTAGCATTTGCATTGAAAGCATATGCAACCCAGTTTGATGAATATTTTAATAATATGGGCAACGATCATTTTAAGCTAAATTTTAAGTGTATAGGTTGGTGTCTTTCAAAGATCTCAAGATGAAATATAGATTTAAGTGATAATAAATCACCATGCCACCAACACAAGAGAACTCACTGCCCTGTCTCAAGTACTGGTTGGTTCAAGTACAATTCAGCTTCTTAAGTAGCCATATGCTCTTAAACTTTCTTAGATTATTTCATTAACTTAAGCTTTCTGGACCTCAATGGCTTTATGCCATTGAATTTGACATTCTCTGAGGCTGATTCTGAAATCTGACCCTAGTGAAGAGATCCACAAGCCGGGGAAGAGAAATCTGGACTGGCTGCCATCTCACAACCTTGTATTTGAAACAATCCAGACTTGTCTGGAAGGGAACAGGAACCCCTCAGAATGTGAAGCAGTAGCTAGTGGGAAGTTAGCTGGCCATATAACGGAACTGATTGGAGAAGACAAGGATGGCAGCTGGACAAAAGTTAAGGACCTTTTTCTCCTTCCTCCCTCCTAAGCTGGATCAGACTAGCCAAAGCACCAAGCCAAAGAACCTGGCATGGGCAGCTGGAATTGCCTTTTAAGAAAACGAGAAGGAACTCCATCTCACGCCCCCACCTCCTTTTGGGAATATGTGTGAGTGACTTCAGGTCCAGCCAAAAGGAAGAGGTGTTCAAAGCCAGTACTACTAAACAAAGTCAGGATTTTCAGGGAATTACTTAAGATTCGGTTCCTATTTTAGTTCAAACATAAAGAAAGCAATACTTTATCCTGTCAAAATCCACAGAAACACCAATGGTTAATGACTGGGTGGGCAGAAGGAAAAGACCTTAGAAAGAAAAGGAAAGCAGACTAAAAACAGTATTTGGACAATCCCAGAAATTACTTTTCATGTATAGTAGAGCTGAACTAATGAGTAAATGTGCTATACATAATGGGAGCCATGTTTCTCACTGTCAGAGAAAGAAGTTACAGATAAGCAAGAGGGGAAGACTAGAATGTGGTGCTGGATTAGAGTCAGATACATCAGTATAAACTCATACTTATTGTTGATAGATGGATAGATAGACAGATAGATGCATGGAGAGATAAACATAGACTTGTGAGTATACGTGGGCTAGTACACATACATATATGTCCTAACTCTGTCTACCAAGAGGGCCTAGAAGCAATGGCACCACGTTAACAAGCACGCCCAGCAGTCACATCTTGCTTTCTAGATACTATTCTCCACTAAAGTGAGCCTGGGCTGCTGATTTTAGGGCTGGAGCAGAGAAACTGTACTCTGAACCTGGAATATTGTAGAGTGCCAGAAACTAAGGAAGTACTAAGTAAAAAAAGTAATTGGAGCATGTTAAGAGGACACAGAAGCCAACCCGACAATTTAACCAACAAAATAAATAGTGTGTTATTGGATTGTAACCCAAAGGATAAAACAGATATATGAGCCATACTAATTTAGATAAGTGATTAAATAAATGAGCAAATTGGGGAGGAGGGACAAATATTCCCTGCAAAATTTATAAAGAACCTATGTAGACATTCTCCCCTCCAGAAGGTGGAGATTAATTGCTTTTCCCTTGATTGTGGGCTAGATTTGGTGACTCGCTTCCAAAGAATAGAATATGGAAAGGGAAAAATAATAACTTTATAGGGAAGAAGGCTGGCAGAAACCACCTCAACCAAGTGGTCAAGGTAAACACCGCCACTGGCAAACTGTGTTGCTATCAAGTACCCCTGGTACAATGTGATGAGAAAGACACTTCACCACGCAGTTTTCCTCCCCCAAACCCACATCCCCAGTGTAATCATGAAAGAAGATCAGAAAAACCTAAATTAAAGGATGTTCTACAAAATATCTGACCAGTGTTTTTCAAAAGTGTCAACATCATTAAAAAACACACACAAAAAAACAAAGAGAAACTGAGACATTGTTATAGACAGACAAAGACATGATGACTAAATGTAATATAGTATCTTGGATGGGACCCTGGAGGAGAAAAAGGATGTTAGTGGGAAAATTGGAGAAATCTGAATGAAGTCTGTAGTTTGGGTAGCTGTATTGCACTAAATGTTAATTTCTACATTTCGATGAGTGTACCAATATAAATAATGTTGACAATGTAAAATGTTTACATGAGAATCTGGGTGAAGCTAATGTAGGAACTTTCTGTACGAACTTTGCAATGTTTCTGTAAAGCTAAAATTATTCCAAAATGAAAAGTTTACTTAAAATGTAAAAAGCATTGCTCAGCTGACCTGTGTGCCTCATAGTCCTGAGCAGGCACAGAGTGGAAGAGGCCAAGACACTAAATCCTGTCCCTAGGTAAGTGGACATGAGTAATGCCAGGCAATCTTGTTTGGTTGGAAAAGACGGGTTAGGTGTATTGGGCATTTAAGAGAAGTCAGATTTTTGGAGTTTATGAACCCTAAATTTGGCCCCATTGCCTGCTAACAGGACAAAAGAGTATATTTAGATGAGACATTTTGTATCTTAAATGCAGCCAATTGGCATGTAAGGGTTGCTATGGCAACTGTGCCCTTCTTTCATGAACTGTCAGAGTGAACAAACAGATATGAATTATTGGCACAGATCTACCGTTCCAAAGGCCAAAGGGATTCCTAGAGCCCAGTGGGGACTCTCAAGTGATGAATTTTACAATTCTGCCCGCGTAAAATACTGCCCACATAAATCATAGGATTTGCTTCTAAGTTGGGGAACTGTAATGATGAAATTTTAAATTGAAAAGCATTGACTGAAAAGGAGGGTCATGTTGCATTGAATTGTAGTCCATTAATTCCATTAATTAAGAAAGTATGTGGCCCACATATTTTCGTAAAAGGAAGACAATTCCAGGAGAAGAGGATGAGAAATCCAACTTGATATTTGAAATAACAGAATGAGAGAAAACTGTTCTCGGGATATGGAAAGAACTACATGAAATTCCCAGTTTAACAAAAAAAAATAGGCACTTTATGAATGTATCATGCTGAATGATGGTGAGATAGCCAGTCTGTGGGGGAATTCAGCAGCTAAAATGTCACTCATAGCTAAGATGATGGCAAGAACAGACTCTAAAAGGCATTTTCAAATATATGAGAATTAAAAAAAAAAATTTCCCCAACTGTTTTCTCCTTGAAAAAAGTTTTGAAAAGGACAAAAATTATTCATTTTAAATTAGCGTCCCTTGTTCAAGGGAGTCCTTAATCAAGGCATAGATTCATCTGACGTTCAGTAATTTTGCACAATTTTGACCAAGGGTATCTTATGCCCGTCAAGAAGAAAGGGAGAGTTAAGCAATTATTCCAATATCTCAGGGAGAAAGAAAACCAAACTTTTTTATTGCGATTGTATGAAGCATCTGGAGAATTATTGCATGGAGATTTATGTGGCTGTTTGCCTCAGTCCTTTCCTTTCCTTCTGAAATTAAATGCATTCAGAGAAGGTACATTGTAGGTAGTAAGATGGCATATGCATTTGGAGTGCTCAATAAAACCCGGGTATCTTTTATACCACCATAGAGATGCCCAAATAAACTCTCACCTGATGCTATTGAGAAAGATAACCAAGGGTTCCTACACATGACGAGGCATAGTATGCACGTGCAATTTATTCTGGACTGCCAAGGAAAGCTAAAGTACGTGTCTGTTTATCTCTTCTCCGCTCAATCAATATTTGCTCTGTTAAGGAAAATTGCAAGCCTAGTGCATGAATAGTCCCAGTCATTCTTTTCCGGACTGTAGACCTTGATCCAAACAAACAGGATTACATGGCAATGAGCAAAGTACACCTTTGCCATTAAGGTACAGAATTTTGCTACAGCCACCTGCCTTACCAAAGCTGTAGCAGAGATTAAGAAGCCCCAATCCAACAGTATGAGGTTTGTTCAAAGATATATTTTTTTCAGCTGTTCATAACTCTAGAAACAAATTAAGATGGTAAGAAAGGAACTTCTTTGGAGCATTTAGTCAATGAACTATGAGGTAATATGTACTTAAAAAAAAAAAAATCCCCAACCAGATGTCCCATCCCTGGAAACATTGGCTTGTAACTGGTTTGGAGATTTGCTTTATCCAACCAGTTTCTAATCCTCAAAGGTTTTCCAGATAAGGGAAGAGCAGTGACATCTTTCCGGGAAGGGCGTCTCTTTTTAGCCAAGTACGCCCTGTCAGGTTCTCTGCTCCGCCTCGGAGTGGACCTTTGATCTCTTCTCACAGGAGCCTCAAATGTGGTTTGTTGGGAAACTTAGCAAAGCCCTCAGCCCTCAGCCCTGTTATTTTCAACTACCACCAAAAAGGTACATCCTCCTGGTCACCCATGCTCCACATTGTATCAACCCCACACTACTACCAACCTCCTTTTCTCTCTAGCAATGTACCTCTGAAATCTTTTTAGCTACATCTCCTCTTGTTGTAGAAAACACAAACAACCACACGTGCAAAAAGAAACTCCCTCACATTTTAAAGCACTTCATTAACAGCTGCTTCTACCTCTTTGTTTGATTTCCACATCAGGACTCTCAAGTATAAGCTGCTTGAACCTCCTTGCTCCATGTTCCAAGGGGTAGAGGGGGTGACATTCTTTAGACTTCTCTTGACCTATCTGGACCATCACTCCTTTATCCTCATACAAAAATCTCTCCTCTTTCGAGGCTTCTGTGAGCTCATTTTCCACCCAGGACCCTTCCTCATTGTTGTCCTCCACTGATCTCCTTCCTGAACCTACTGTCTTCTACAGGGAAGACTTTGGCATTTGGCTCCCATTCTCACACCACACTTGTGCCATCATCATGGGCAAGTTCAGCTTCCCTGGGGCCAACCCACCCAATAACCAATCCTCAAAGTTCTCCAGTTGCTGAGGAGGTCACATTCCATTCTAGCAATGCTCTTCACTGGCCACACCCTGGATTTTGTCCTCTGTCTCTGAAACCTTAGATTCCAATAGTCCCCTATCCCTCCAAGCATTTCCCTCGCTCTCTCTTGATACTCAGGTTCTTTGCCCTCTTTGATGCTACCAGTCCCTCCTCTCCTTTGCATCCCTCCTACCATCTTTGCGTTGTGGCTTCAGGTCCCATAAGAAATAGGCTCACCAACATTCTGATCTCTGGTTTTCTTTATCTCATCCCCTCTGTGAAACCTCAGCTTATATTGAGCTCACCTTCCTCCTTCTCCTCTTCTCTGCTAGACTGCTGAGCACCCCAGGAGGGAACCCCAATTACCGAACACACACACTCTCCCATCTCAGTTGGCTGAAGTTCTGCTCATCAATCTCTTTCGTGTCACTGTTCAGACTCCCTTCCCATACCCTTCAGCAGTTATCCCAAGCCTTCACTTCTCACCCCTGCCCTTTTTGCTCTCAGCATCAACCTAGAGAGACTGTATAACATAACACCAAGGCTCACTCTTGGGGTTCAAATCTCAGCTCTGCCACTCATGACTGTGTCACCTTTAGCAAATTCCTTCACTTCTCTGTGCTTCAGTTTCCTGATCTGTATAATGTGGATACCAGTAGTTCCTAACTCATGGGGCTATATAAATTAATACATTTAAAAGACTTAAATGGTGCCTGGTCATGGTAAATGCTCAATAGTGTTATCTATTATAATTATTACTATTACTTCAAGAAAATTAAGTTTACCAAGCATGAACTTTCTAAACTCCTTTCCTCTACTCTAACAAAGTTTTCCATCTGTCCTTCACTGTGACTTCCTTCCCCCTGGTCTCAAAAGAAAGGGAAACTCTTCTTCTGCTCAATAGTGCTCTCTCTTCAGTTCTCCTGTCTCCTTTCTCTCCCTTTTTTTGTGGTGAAAACTTTGCAGCACCATTTCTTTCACTCTTTTCCCTATATTTTCAACCTTCCTTTTCTGGCTCGTTCCTCTCCCTACCCCCCTCTTCTTACTCCAACTCTTAACTCCAAATCTAAAATAATAATAATAATAAATGATAGACATTTTAAAAAGTCAACCTCCCAGCCCTGTGCCCCACCCCATGACCGCCCAATGTCCTCTCTCTTCCATTAAACCCAGGATCCTCAACAGATTAATCTAAACCTTCTGTCTATATTTGCTTATCTGCCATTCACTCTTCAACCCTTTGAATCAAGAGTCTAAGCCCATCAGCTCCTGGGATCTCATGGCAAAGGTCACCACACTCCCTGATCACTGTATCCATTGGGTTCCTTTCTATACTCTTCTTACTGGACCTTTTTGTGGCATTTGATCCTGAAAGTTCTGCCTCCTTAAGACCTCTCTTACCCATTTCCTCTCTTCCATCTCGTTGCTGCTGCTGTTGCTCTTTTTTGTCCTTTGCCTGAGTAATATTGCAAATTGCCCCTTGATCGATGCCCCTGCCAAACCCTGACATGGCTGACTTTGCCATTCCCCAGTGTAAACTCTTTCTATTGCTTTCATTGCAACCGGCCTCCTTAACCAGGCATGCCAGGCCCTCCATGTCTAGGCCCAGCCTATATTTCCACCTCATGCCCCTTAGCTCTCCCGTCCCATTCTGTGCCCCAGCCAGACCAAATAGCTCCCAGAGCTCCGGAGCACACCTGGCAGCCCCAGGCCTCCACCTCTCCTGCTTCCCTCAGCCTTTTCCTACACCACACCCTCTGCCCAAAGAACAATGGGGTCAAGACTGGACTCAAACATGACCTCCATGATAAAGGCTTTTCTCATCTCTCCTTCTCACCCCAATGTACCCCACAACCTAGAATGCCAAGAAAATTTACAGTTGCCCCTCTGAAGCCTTGGTGTACCCTCTACAGACCTTTTATCAGAGTAACCTGTCACGCTCTTTTGCCCCAGAGGTTTACATATCTGCCTTCCCATCTCAACTGTGAGCTCCTTGAAGTTCATCTTTATATCACCAGCACCTAGGACACTGGGAACACATGAATCTGCTCAGAAATGCTCTTTTAAGTGAACAATGGAAGGTCACGTAGGAATTGTCATCATAAGAAAAGAAAGTCTTCCACTCAGGGTTGAAGCTTCATCTTTACTTGAACAGGACAATATTTATACTGAGGAGAATCTCACCCTGAAGGGTGATTTTTCTTTTTCACATCACAGATCTGTATATATGCCCAGAGAAAACATTTCAAATTCAGAAAATGAAACTGAAGCTCTCTTGGCCTGCTTGGTTGTTTTCCATCTCACTTCTCCTTGGTTGAGAAAGTTGCTGGTTTCTAAATGGGGTGGCTCTGAGCTGAGTATGGCACTCTGCATGGTACTTTATTAACAATTGTTTACTCACTTCATGGGTTCATCTCCCCACAGCTGGGTAAGTTATGGAAACCTGAGAAGAAAATGGGCTCTGTGCTGGAGACTGGAACTCACCATTGTTTTGTGTCTGCCAAACAGCATCTGCCATGCCCCAAAGAACAGGAAGTATGAAGAACACAGCCAGCTGACTGGGGTGAGGTTTCCACAGCAAAAAGGCAATTATGCAAGCAAATTGTATCACTGCACCTGTGAGTTTTCAAGGGAAGAAAAATCACAAGGAAAATGAATGGCCATGGTCACTGAGATGGAGAATGTCCTGTAATCTTAGATACGTTACCACTACAGGAACCACTTTCTCCATCATTTGTGTCCATGACTTAAATGTTTCCTGAAAATACTCTAAAGGTTATTTCTTCCAGTTTTTCCACATTTCATTTTTAAGTTGATGTGTATGTACTTGGCCAACTCTGAATTGGTACTTTCTGTGCTGAATACCTGTTGGGTGTAAAATTGCTGTTCAACTCTGGTCTCCATGCCATCTTTGTAAGGCGGTGTGCCTTGGATGTGATGTGATTTCAAGTCTTTAAATGAAATTATCATCTTGTCTGGGATGGATATTTGGGCCCAAGGAAGCCCCTAAATTCTGAGAGTTCAGACTAAGTAAGAAAGAGAAGGACTTTTCATTAGTTGTGAATTGTGGATTTCAGCCTCCGTGGCACCAACTCCTTACGCAAGTGGCAGTGGAGATGGGGAAAGGTGTGTCCCCATAGGTGCTAGCTGGACCTTCCAAACCAAAGTGGAAACAAGGAGGGAGAGGGCCATGGGAACTTCCCAGGCAGGTGATGTTTATAGTCTTGGAACTTTATCCTAGTGGGTCATATTTTTTGGCCTTACAATTTCTACAGACACTATGGAGTTCTAGAATATAATAATAAGGACAGCTTATCATATCCCAGAAACTGTAGAATAGTAGAAAGAAACATGGGCAAGGTACTTCACCTCATTTGATCTTCAGTTTCCTTATCTATAAAGTGGGCAGAGTCTCCTTCTCAGAGTGGTTGTGAAGATCAAATAGGAAAGCACATGCAAGGCCCTTGGCCCTTGGTAGGCCTGTTAAAATATTCATTGTTTTCCCCATCTTCTTGCTGCATCTCCCCATACTCTCTAAACCTGGACTGTGTGACCAGGTAACTGTTTCTGCTAACCCCCCTATTTCCCATTATTCACATTATCTATAATTCTTCTCTTCTCTCCCCCTCCCCCCAAGAAAAATGGCAGATGAGATGTGTTTAAAATGGATCCCATCAGCTTTAAAAGTTTATTCTTTATCCACTACACTAACAGGTAAATGTGAATAAGGCCTACCATGAGCTCAAGCATGGATGATGTCTACTGGGCCTTCAGGTCACATCCTTCAGGAACGCTTCTAGACTCCCTGCCTCACCCCACTGTCCTTATGGCTGGTTTAAGTGTCCTTGTTTGGGCCTCCATAAAACCCTGTTCTTACCCCAATCCCTCCACATTTAAATGTCCACTAGAGTAAGATCCTTGTCAGCAGGAAGTCATCTCCTGTTCACTCAGTCCACAGTGCCAAACCAGGCCTGGGTACAGAGATGACATCCAACCCATCCCAGCTTGTTGAACCAATGAAAGAAGGAAGAAAGGAAGTAATGGATTTGTATTGGGCTTTTGTGATTTCAAAGCAATTTCACATACACTTTTTCAGTCCTCATGTCAATTCTACGAGCTGGTACATATGCTTTATTGCAAATGATTTTGATTTTTTGCTGAAATCTGACAGACACTACTACCTACCCAGTATATAGAGAGCGATCCTGCCAGTGTACTTGGAGAACTTTCCGTACAATATGGAGAACACCGAGTCGGTGGCTGCGAAGGAGATCATCATGTAACCCACAAATTGGATCCCAAGGGCGCAGGTGATGTATGACTGGGGGGGAAAGAAGCACAAGACAACGTTGCATGATGCCAACATCAGCCCTCCTCAGGGGCTCAAATCTGAGAATGCAGTTTGGTATTTAGAAACTTTGACCAGAGAATATAATTTATGTTAACGTGTTTTCTGTTGTGTGACAGCTGACATGCTAATTTGGCCTGAAACCCTTGTCTAGACTCTTTCTCTCCCAGTGTGTGAAAACATTCCTGATTTTTGCAAGAAAAATCTTCTCTTGGGGAAGAACAGAAAGTGAATGGTTCAGACATACATCTCCATATATTCTTTGCCATGTATTGTGGTATACTTCAGAGGCTAATACAAACTATTCTTGATGGCATTGATTGTTTCCTATTAAACGTAAGACAATTAAAAGAAGATGGGAAGAAAATGAAGGGAATCTCAATGGAGTCTAGAAAAAGCAAAAGTAGCTCCTTGACAATCTTACTAAAATACTGACCAGATTTGTGCTGCTGGCTCCAGTCCTCATGTTCTCATTCTCACCCCCACCACATTCCTATCACTAGAGCAAAATCAAGGACCAACTCACACAGGAAGGATATTGGGGATACGAGGCTCCCAACAAATCCTGAGGGCAGAGTCTGTGGCTGAAGCCAGATTAGGGGTTGCAAGTCAGATAGGAAGTGGAGGAGTGCTCATGCAAAAACACCAAATGGACTATTTTGTCATTTTGCTTTTATTCTTCTGAACCTCTAAGACTCTCCATCAAGACTTTCCTAAGAGTAGGGTTCCCAGATGAAAAATAGTACATAAAATTATTGCATGGACATACCTATATGAAAATAAATTTTTGTTTATCTGAAATTTAAATTTCAATGGGCACCCTGGTCTTTATCTTGCTAATTTGACAACCCTACTTGGGAGGAAATTGAAAAGCCATGTAAACATGACCCAAGTGGGGATAAAGCCGGAAAGGATTCCTTAATAAGGGAGAGGGCTAGGCTTGATAAGGATGAGAAGAGCGAAGGGCCAGTGGGACACAAGTTGACTGGGGTCTACAATTTTCCAGGCTCAGCTCTCCACAATACCCCATTTCATATCCAACACATTCTGCAAAAGAGAATCCCAATTCTCATCAAGTGAGGAGATAGGCTTTTGAGGATGAAAGCCTCACTTCGTGGGCTCCCTTACACAGCATCTGGGAGTGTTCTTTGGGTGGGATAGTTCTCCACAGATGAGCGAGAGAAACAGAGTTCTTGAGAATTTCCCTGCTGGAAGGTGGCAGGAGCTCCATGGAGTTCTGTTGATGTGGACTTCAGAGGATAAAGGTGACGTCCAGCATTTCTGTACTGCTCTAGTTAGCCCCCAAAGAGGGGTTTGTCCTTTATGCAGAAAGCAGGAAAGCAGTTTCTGGGTGAGAGGGATATTTAGGGAAAGCAGTGATCATGACTAGACAGAGAAAGCAAGGCCTGAGAGCCACACTGGTTTCTAGATTGAAACACATAATTTGAACATTCTAGTGACAAGGAACTTCAATGTTATTCATGGAGTTCAATGCTTTTTCCTATTTTTCATTCTAAAATGAGAACATGGGGATGAGTTACAAGCAAGCATTGCACAGAGCTATTATAAGTGGTGACTCAATAATAGCTTGTCCCCACACACGTCCAAGTTTTCTTTCAAGATAAGAAGGCAAAGCTCATGTGAGTTGGGGTTATTTGGAAGCTGCTATCTTGAATCATAAACTGTTATCATAAGCCTGAGAAAGAACCTTGAAAAGCTGATATCCAGGTTGGGTAGATGGCATGGCCTCTAAGACATTCTGTTCTCCCTTCAATTGCAAACACAGATAGATAACATTGTGTGTTAAATGTGCTACTAGCATTTTACTTTCTCTCATACCCTGGTATATTCGCCAGCAAGGAATGCTTGTTGTAATCCACTGTACAGGGGCAGCAGATTCAGGAGACACAGGCGTTTATCTCTGAGTAGCTTGAAAGTTGCTAACAAAGTGGACCACAAACGTGGAGATTTCTTCTCCCCTTCGCTTTCCTGTTGAACATTTTTTATTGGTTCAAGTAAGAAAGCTACCAGCAAGACTGCCAGTATCCCACTTCCTAAAAGGAAAATAAAGGGCAAAATTCTTTAGTGTTAGCAGAATCCAGGAGGTATTTGATACTCTGTACATGTTTATTTCAGTCACTACTTCCTTCTCTAAGATGGAGGATTAATTTCAAATCCAGATTTCAGATGAGTTTATGATCTCAAATGTCAAACTGGATTCTCATAAACATTGCACTTGATTTTCCATGTATTGGTTCTTGTGATTTCCCAGCTTTAATATGCAACCTGCTACAATAGGACAGCATGGTCTTCAGTGACATAAAAGGCAATTAGAGAGAGACCTTAGCTGTCCTAAGGATCCTTAAAAATTGATGGTTTCTTTCATTCTCCCCTTGAAGCAATTTCTACAAACAGCCAGTTTTACGTCTTAGGATAATGAGTCCTATAAGATTATCGTGTGCTATGCTTTTTGTTTATTCCAAACCTATTTATCTAAAAATCCTTCTGTAGGAGCCAGTTAAATATCTTAGAATATATCCTAATGGCAATGCACTCTTGTGCATTTGGAAAAAAGTAAAAAAGAAAGGTCTTTATATACGAAGATGGAAAAATCCTGCAAGATAAATGGTTAAATGCACCTTGCCATTCGCAAATCAGTGGGCCTTGTGTGTGCTACCATTTGTTTTACATATGTGTGCTCATAATGTACATTAAATATCTCCAAATATACGTCCAAGAAATAAAAACATGGGTTGCCAGGATGAGGAGGATTTTGAATCATGTGGATTGGTTATCTACATGAACACATTTAAAAGAAAACTGCTCATCTCATCCTTGACGGGGCATTGCTTACTTTCATTATTCCAAAATTTAATGACTAAATATCTGTCTCTGCAAGCCACACTCTATTTTTTTATCAATCTTTTTTTTTCTCTAGACCGAGGACTAATGTCTATCTTTTCTTTTCTTTTGCATAGAAACCCTTCCATTTCCTTAATGATTTTAAGTGCCCTCTGTGATACGTTTATATCTTTTCTGTTTTTCTTCTCTGTGGTAGTGCAAATGATAGCTTTTTGGGTACCAGAGATTATTAATTCTGGAGTAGCAACAATCTTTCCGTTTTTTCCTGGCGAGCATCAGAATCTTTCAGAACATTTTTAAATGACATTCCTTGCTCTGATAGCTTGGACCTGTAATCCTTCAAAGATGACTTGAATTATTTGATCTCTTTACTTAGTTCCACTAACTTGTCTAACATTATTTCACTACCATAAGAGAGTAAACAGGAGCCTTTGCAAGAAATTTCACTATGAGGACAAAGCTCAAAAATCCATGAAAATTACTCTAGGGAGACAGTGCTCTTTTTCCTTTAGTCCATTTTTCTCCTTTCCTATTTTTTTTTTTTCCTTTTTGATCACATGGCCTTGCTTAAAGAGAGCCATGATCAAAATAATGAGAGACAATTTCTCCATATTGCATATGCATGATCTCTGCTTTACGTAACTTCTGGGTTTAATTCCTGTAGGCTACTGGATTTTCTGTGAACCAAGAATTTTATGGAATGTATAAATAGTGCCTGGGGCTGCTTCCAGAGAAAGCTATCAAAGGACAAACTCAGGGGCCTGCTCTTGCTGGGTAGGACACAGTATTTCAGCCACATGTTGAGAAGAGAGGGTAATAAAGGGCCTAGAAGTTGTGAAGTTGCAGAAAATGCCCTTTTCTATGGCCTATGCTTTTCTACTAGGACAGGCCAAACCACAACCCACAGATCAAACTGGGCTCATGGCGCATAAAGTTTTATTGGCATACAGCCAAATTCATTCATTTCTATATTGTCTGTAGCTGCCTCCTTGCTATAACAGTAGATCTGAGCAGCAGCAGAAACTACATAACTCACAAATCCTAACATATTTGCTCTCTGGTGCTTTATAGAAAATAATTGCTGAGCACTATCATTAATACCAATGAGAAAGCCAGTGCCCTTGCATGTGTCCATTGCTTGAGGTTCCAAACTAGAAACCAAGGGTCTTGACTCAGGCCAGTAGCTTCCATCATGCCACATGGCCTCTCAGCTGTGTAAAGGAAACTGTGAAAGAAAGTGTTTAGAAAGCATAAGGCCTGTGCTGATTTCCCCTCTCAACACCTTGACATTTGTGTGGCTGGGAAACACACAAACGGTGCCAAGCTAACAGAAACTTTAGAGCCGGCAACAAGCCAACTGGGGCCTAATTGAAACCATTTCTCTTCCCACACCTCCTGCTCACTTCTCAATCCACTGCAAGTTGGCTTTCCCACACCACTCCGCCACCAAAATTGCTTTCTCAATGGGTCAACAGTCTCTGTGTCATCACACCACGGCGTGTTGTCCAGTCTCATCAGATGAAGACTTTCAAGGACATTTGTCATTCTTCACCATCTCAACACTCCCGCCATCCTCACTGCCCCCAGTATCCCTATTTGTTGTTTTCTGTCTCCTTCAAAGGCATCCCATCCTCTGCCCAGCTGTTCAGTTATTGGTGTTTCCCAAGGTTCCTTGCTGTATTCACAATCTTTTCTCCTTTTTCTCCCTTAGAGCGTCATCCACTTCTGTGGTTCTGACCGTCACCTAAAAAGACGCCTCTCACATCTCTATTTGCACACCAGTCTCTGTCCTGGGCCCCAGACCAGTGTTTTTATTGCTGTCACATCAATATAAAACCTTGACAGGCTAAACTAATTCTTCTTTAAACCTCAGCGCTATTTTTGGACCCTTCTTCTCCCTCAAACTCCATAACCAATTCATAGCTATGTCTTATTGGTCTTTCCCCTAAACTCAACTCTTTCTTTCTATTCTCTCTGCCACTGTCTTTGCTTCCTCATACTTCCTTAATGGATCCTCACACCAGCTTCTTAACTGGCCTCTCTCACAGTTTATCTGTACCTCCAAGTTATGCTAGCATTGGAATCTATTTAGGAAACAAATCTGAGCATGTGCAAATTTTTTGGCACAGCCTCAAGGCCTTTTGAGATCAGACTCAACTAGTCTTGTGACCTCCCCACAGGGCTTTGAGTTCTCTGTCCCCTCTGACCCATCTTGCCTTCCAGGCATTCCAAGCTCCATCTTAACGGCTGCCCAGCCTTTGTTTAGGCTCTTTCATCTACTTCTAATTTAGGATCCTCTGTGCCCTCTGCCCTCTCTCTCTCCTACTTTACCTCTACCTGGTAAAATCCTTCAAGACCCAACTCAGATATTGCCTTCTTTTCAAAGCTTTCCTAGAACGCAATTTCCCCAGGAAGATGTAATTACAAGTCATGTGGGAATGTCATTCAAAGCAATTATATATCAAATTTTGTTGAAGTGAATGTGTAACTGTTTCCTTCACTAGCCCCTAAACTTATTGTAGGCAAGGTTCTTGTCTTCTTAATTTCTGGACTGTGAAAGTCCTGCCATATTGCTTGATACACACTAGTTGATGCTAGATATGTGTTTTCAGCTTCAAGCAGTTCTTTCAAGTGTTCACCTGGTACCTCTTACTCAGAGGTGACTATGAGAGACCCAAGTTTTGGTCTCCCCATGAAGACAAAACACTTAGCAAAGTATGCTAAGTTTTCTAACCTATGATTCCCAGTAGAATGCTAGACTCAGTTCCATTGAATCTGACAACTACCTGACCCTTGATATTTACGAAGGATACATTCCAAGACCTTTATGAATTCCGAAATTCTAGAATGACATGAAAATATTTAAATTCCCTCCAAAATGTGAAAAAAAAGACACTTGAAAGACACACCCTTCAAGAAAGATGTAATAAATCTATGAGTGTTAAAGTCATTTATAAAATTATTAATATAGATTTTGCCATTAAAATAAACTTCTTTGGGTAACCATTTTTTTTCATGAACATCCAACATTTGTACATCTCAGTTATATTGCTGACCAGTAATTAAGAACCATGGGGCTCCATTGATGTGAGGAGGTGGAATGTGGTACAGACCCATTCCTCCACACTGGCCTTTCAGCAGGAGCCTTTCAAAGACATTCCTCGGAAAAATGACAATTTAGAGACATCATGGACTTTCAGAGTCATCTGCAAATAGCTCAAACACAGTCAACCCACCAAAGCCACAGTCTAGTGTAGCACCATTCAATATGGTACCAGTGACAAGTGGCTCCCAAGAATGTGACAGGTGGCTAGCGTGTCTGAGGTGCTACATTTTTTTAAACTTTAATTTAGCTAGCCACACATGGCTAATGGCTACCATATTGGATTATGCAGCTATAGAATATTTCCATTATCATAGAAAACTTTACCAGACCACCACTGGTCTCCTGTACTTAATTTCATATGGAAAATATCTGAGTACAGTCCAGCCCAACACAGATGAAGACAGATTATTTATACTTTAGGAGAAATGGTCTGTTTCACAAATGGTCACAGGAAAGAGGTAAGGAATTCGCTTTGCTCAGGACCTCTTGCACCTGGGGTTTATTGGAACACATACCAGTGTAGATGCCTAGGAGGGTGTAGATTAACTCTTTGGATGGGCGTTGAGTGCTGTTAGTGGACGTGGTGGCCATCAGACAGTCACTGGCCCCACAGTTCATGAGCTGCTCATCTGGGATCTGCTCTGTGAAGTCGAAAGCAAACAGGTGAGACCTGGATATTTGGGCAATGGAATGACATGACGAATCTGAAGGTAAGGCATCCCAATAGGTCAGGGGTTCTTAACCTTTTTTGTTCCACGGACCCCTTTGCCAGTCAGGTGAAAACCATGGACCCCTTCTCTGAATGTAGCGGCAGATAGTTTTATGACACTCAACTAGTGTCAAGTTTTAAAACGACCGTAATTTTGAAGTATGGATGAGCGTAAGTGATTTTTTGAGATATGCAACAACTGTAATGTGATATGAAATGAATCCTACTGTAATTTATTGCTTAAATTCATAAGTGAAGAAAATGCTAGATTTCAGCTAGAGGTTAGAGAAATAAAGATAATAAGTTGATTTTTTTTTTCAGTTCAAGATCACGGACCCTCTGAAATCTTTCCACAGACCCCCAAGGGTCTCTGGTTAAGAACCCCTGTGATAGGTCAATGTCCAAAGACACAGGCATATTTGACCAAGCGCTCATTATGTATGTACTCTTAGGAGCATGTCAGTTTACTAGATTTTAAGACACTGTGCCCGGGAAGTGTAGAATGCAATGAGTTTTCTGCAAAAATTCAAAGAATAAGTGTGGAATCAATGTCAGTTACTTGTTACATTATTTTCCTAACATAAGTGAAAATTTTCAGCTTTCAAAATTAATCATTGTAGTGGTTTGAAACTGTAGCTATCCCAGAAGTACATGTTCTTAAAAGTTAATCCATTCCTGTAGGTGTGAACCCACTGTAAATAAAACCTTTTGATGAGGCAACTTCAGTTAAGGTGCTACCCACCGCATTCAGGATGGGTCTTAATCCTGACACTGGAGTCCTTTATAAATAGAATGAATATGGGGAAAGAAAATGAAGGCCACAGAAGAAAGAAGCTGAAATCAAGGAAACTAGAATAAAAGGGAGAGACCAGCAGATGCTGCCATGTGCCTTGGCACGCGGCAGAGGTCCCAAGGATTTCCAGCAGCTGGTCTTGGGGAAGAAAGTATTGCCTTGATGATGCCTTGATTTAGACATATTCTCGGCCTCAAAACTGTAAGCTAAAAAATTCCCGTTGTTCAAGCTGAACCATTTCATGATATTTGCTTTAAGCAGCTTAGGAAATTAAGACAATCATAAAGAAAGAATGTACAATTTAGAATGACTGCCAAGAATGCTGAGTTCTTTTTCCGATTCAACTATATCTGGTTCCATGACCTTGGGCAGGTTATTTAATAATTTTTCTGGATGTTAGTCTCCTTATCTATTAAAAGAATTAAATCTGAACCATCAATGATTCTCATTCAAAAACATGTCACAATCTTTGGAGAGAGGGCGAAGCTGTCATGTGAGAAAGACTATCCAGTGCTTTATTGTTTTCACATCACAAAATCTTGGCTGGTGAAATATGCAGAAGATAGAGCGAGAAGGTGTCAGCAAGGCCAGAGGTATAAAAAGGTTGAGAAATTCTGCAGTGCTCTCAAAAAACTTTCTGACCCTCAAATTCTGTGTGTTGTGAGAGCACTTAAGAGAATAAAACTCACTTGTCTTTGCTCCATTACTCATTAGTAATATTTTAGACACTGAACTTTAATCCCAATTTCTGTCACGTTATTGTTGACACTGAGAGCAATGAGTGAAAATTGACGTATTTATATATTAACCCCTCGGCTTTTCCTTCTTTGGGTGCACTTAGCAAGTGATGGCATCACATGAGAAAAAAGGAAAGAAGGATTTTGGCTGCAGGGTGTTCACAAAGGTGGGATCTTACATGGGATAGCAGGATGGATGACCAGGATGAAGAGACAAAAATAATCCTGACAGTAGTCAGGAGAGCTATGATTTTTTTGTTGGTTTGTTTGCCCATTGGGAAAGTTGTCTTGTAGAGCTGAAGTGATTTACGTCCTCTGGCCTTGGTTTCAATCCTTAGCATAGACATCACATGGTGCAAGCGTAAAATAGACACATGCTTTATATCCGTGTCTGGGCAAGGTCAGGTCAACACAGATGTGTTCAGACATCAGCCCATCAAAAGTTCAAATGAGTTAAGTGTGATATTTTAAAAACAGCTCAGTGGATCAATTCAGAGGAAAATAAATGAGTCGAATCAATTCTTAAGACAGTCTAAAAAGGATAATGGCTCAATGACTACACATTGCACTGGTGGTTGCCCTCAGTTTCCCCAAGGTTTTGTATCTATGGCAGAGGTGACCCAGTGCTGGCCATGGAAAGGCAGGGCAGTGATCACTGGGTACACTTGGGCAAAAGAGGAATCCTCAGACCCGCCTAGATTTTCCCAGGGGAGAGCCCTGGAATCAGGAACCCTCCAGCACAGCCATATCTTTAAAGACCTTACTTACCTGCTCACATCAGAGCATACAGACACATCCTCACACTGAATCAGTTACTCTCCCTCAGGGGTCATTACTGAAAGCCCTGCTCGGCTCTGAAACAATCACCGTGCTCCTCTTTCTTTTACCTTGAGTGGGAATCTGGCCAAATACCAGAGATGAAATCAAATTGCCCCACACACCAGACGACTGGAATATAAGAAAGAAGATGCCAAAATACTGGTTAACCACATCTTTGCCAATTTTTCCTGCCTTCTCTGCGTGGGTGTTTCCCATAATTGTCAGGTATGTGCATTGAGCAGACCACAGAGGGGCGCCTCCAAGACCCAGTATTATGGAGGTGGGAATCAAAGTGTACCTGCAAGATAAAATGCAATTATTTCTTTAAAAATATGACACACAATTTCCTATGCATTCTTCCATGTATTTGCAAGAGAAGGAAACTCCATGCCTAGCCCATTGTAAGCATTGTGTTTATTGATTGGTTGGATTGATGGGTTCATCATTAGACTCAGATAAATGAGCAGAAACAGTGACTTTTCTGGTTCAGGGTCATTGGCAACATGGAAAAATTCAATGCTAGTGAAGTTTCTTTGTATTCGAATGAACTATAAACAACTAGCTAATGACTACAGATGAAGCTAGGTGGTTTCTAGGTATTTCTAACAGCTTTACCTTAAAAAAAAGTATTCAAATTGTTTTGCCCTTCTCAACTAGGATTCTGTATGAAAGAAGGTAAAGCAGTCTGCAGTAGAATGAAAAATGTGGCTGGTCTTTGTCCTCAAATCCTGGGGAAGCAAACTTTGAATCTTTGGAAGTTCCTGTGATAGGAGTGTCTTTTGTTTTCCTGGTGGGCTTAGGACCACCCCTGATAATTCATATGCTAATGAGATGACAGGGAGGGGCAAACCACCCCTGCACTCACCCCCTATGGCTCCCTCATCTATCTGCTTGTTGTTTCTACTCCCTGTTTGCTCCCTGTGTCTGCTCGCTGTGTCTGCTTGCTGTGACCACTTGTCTGCTCATCTTCTTTAGGAGGCACCAGGAACTGAACCCAAGACCTCCCATGTGGGATGCAGGTGCTCAACTGGTTGAGCCACATGCATTCCCTGCTTGTTGTGTCTGCTTGTTGTGTCTGCTCATTTGTGTCAGCTCATTGCGTCATCTCACTGTGTCTGCTTGTTGCATCAACTCGTTGCCATCTGCTCATCTTTTTTAGGAGGCACCAGGAACCTAATCCAGGACCTCCCATGTGGGAGACAGGCGCCCAATTGCTCGAGCCACATCTGCTCCCACCCCTGCACTTTGAAGGTAGGAGGTGGCCCCACCAGAAAACCACCCAGGAGATTAGGGGCTTGGGACTTTGAGCCACTGTATCAGCCCACTGTCCCTGACCTCTTTCAGGGGAGGGAACTGCAGATTGAACTCAACCACATGGATATAGAATCTATCAATCATGCCTATGTAATGAGACCCCATAGAGACTCAGATATTGGAAGCGCTGATGAACTTCCATGATTGAACAGGTATATGGCTGCTGTACCAGGAGGGTGACACGTTGTGACTCTGCATGGAGAGGATATGGGAGCTCATGTTTGAGACCCTCACAGACCTCATCTCATGTGCCTCTTCTTTTGGCTTCTTCTTATTACTATAATAAAGCTATAATCCTAAGTATGGCACTCTCAGTGAGCTCTGTGAGTCATTTTAGCAGATTCTGGAACCCGAGGTGGGGGGTAAGAACTCCCAAATTGGTAGCCAGTTGGTCAGAACTGTGGGCAGTCTGGGCGCCTGAACTTGTGACTGGTGCCTGAAGGACAGTCTTGAAGGTGGTTAGAGCCAGAACTGAAGTGATTGAGTTGTTGCATCTTTGAACTTGGTGTTGGAAGCTGTAGTGGTAGTTGTAGAGGTTTTATGATAGGCTACACATAGTCACAATCAGTATATCCTGGGTTACAGCAAAGGGTCTCAAAGAGCTGCTTCATAATGAGGAACAAAGGGGTATAGATCGATGCTCTTCAACCGAGAGTTAAGAATTAACAAATGATTATGATTACTGGATCATTATGTAGATGTTTTTGTTTTTACCTTTCTAAAATATTGTAGCATAGCCAGAAGTTAATACCTAAAATTACTGAAACTCACTGAACTAGTCTCAGCCCCTGTTTATACTTACTACTGGGATGGTTATTCTAGACTATTCTCAGCCCCAGCTTGTACTTATTACTGTAATGGTAACCTCTCTACCTTCCTTTGTGTGAATCTATAAAAACCCTAAACTCCTTAGACTCGGGGAGACAGATTTTTACATCAATAGGCTGTCTGTCCTGCTTTGTGCTTGCTTAGCAATAAACTCTCTTCTAAAATCCCCATTGTCTCAGGAATCGGTCGTTGGAGCACATTGGGCAGAGAACCACCCACTTCTGCTTGGTGACGCTCTTAAAGTTTGGTCTCTGGGGCATCCATTCCCACCAAGGGACTAGAGTCAAGTCAGGGCACTGGCTCCCTTGGCTTTCCATGCATTCAAAACCCTGCTGCTGACACTTTCTTTAAAAGGGGCAAGGGAACAGTTTTCTATCACGTCAGTCACGTTCTGGTTAAGCCTCCTTGAGATTTCCCCAACATATCTTAGATCCGCCTCCTAGTGATTGATAACCAATCATGGGGAAGTGAGAGTAGTCCAACATAGAGTGAAGCTGAGGACCAAAGGAGGATGCCAGGAAAAGGTTACCACTATCAATCAGGAGCAAGAAAGAGAGCCGGCACAGGAGCCAGAAGTCCTGGTTGGAAAAAATAGGAAGAAAGCCAATATAGTGTCCTTCCGCAGAAGCTAAGAGGAATTTCCAGTAGAGCATGTTTTAAAAATGGAAGCACAGGGCGCTAATCAGGGTGGGACTATAAATCACGTGCATATCGAAGGTTCCCAGGTAACTAAACCCTAAGGAACAACCTTGCATCACAAGCTCTAAAGGGTGTCATACCAAGAGGCGTAGAAATTGCCCAGGTAGAACGCCACATAGCAGCACATGGAGATGGTGATGGTCCACTTGCAGCCAAGCTTCTTTATGAGGATTGGTGGGAGGAACATGGAGGAGAAGAGGATGCCTCCGTAGAGGGTGCTGAGTGCTGTCACCCCCAGGCCTTCTTCGCTGTAGAGACTGCTCTGGAGAGACAAAATCGGCCCCAGTCAGCCACGGAGAAGAGGAAAGATGAGGCATTGGCTGAGTTCTTTGGTTCACTTTTCTCAAGGCCACTCTGTGTCCCTGGAAGTCAGCAGTCTGCTTTCCAAAGCAGGTGACCTCTTAGCCAGCTGGGCAGATACGGTGGGGGTCAGGAAAGTGCTCTTAAATTCTGATTCAGGTAGGTCAATTGCTTCTAAATATTAGGGAGAGAGAAAGCACAAAACCTCCTAAAATACTATATGGGGGGGGGCTGGAAGGTGGACAACACCAGCCTCACGGGCTGAAGGCCCTGGTGCTTTGTGGGGGCTTCTACCTTCATATACAATAAGAATGCTTCCCATCTGCATGTGCAGGTGGGAAACATTGACTTAGCAGAGGCAAAGGGCACTTCTGTTAAATAGTACACGGATGAGAATTCCCCTTCTCCTTATTTTTGTAATTTTTCAATTGAATGCCTAGCGCAGCTTGGGTATGAAATGACCAAAAGGCCAAACAGGTAACCAGAACCAGATTGACAAGAGCAATCAGTGTTGACGTTTGGCTTTTGCAGTCCAAGAAGAACAGCCATAATTGTTTTTTCCCTCTTATGGCACTTGGAAGAGGA
>JAQZBX010025473.1:8078-29599 GCA_029593785.1 Cabassous unicinctus
CAACTCAAGAGAGCCTATGTGGCTCAGTAGCTGAGCACCGGCTTCCCGCGTACGAGGTCCTAGGCTAATCCCTGGCCCCAGTACCTGGAAAAAAAAAAAGAGAGAGAGAGAGAGAATATCGATAGAAAGAAACTATGAAAAGGAATCAAACAGAGCTAAAGACCACAGTAACAGAAATTACAAATTCCTTAAAGGGGTTCAAGAGTAAATTGGAGCTATCAGAAGAAAGAATAAAATGAACATGAAAATAAGACAATTTAAATCATTCAGTCTGAGAAGTGGAAACAAGAAAGAATGAATAAAAGTAAACAGAGCTTGAGAAACCTGTTGAATACCATCAAGCATACCAATATACACATTATTGGAGTTCCAGAAGGAGAGGAAAGAGAAAAAGGGTTAGAGGGAATATTCAAAGAAATAATGGCTGAAAACTTACCAAATTTAACAAAAGATCTTAATATACATATCAGGCAAGAAAAAGAAATAAATAGCATCCAATAAAAGGCTACAATGATAAAACAGCATGGTACTAGCATAAAGATAGACATATCGACCAATGGAATCAAACTGATGGTTCAGAAACAGATCCTCACATCTATGGTCAAGTGATTTTTGACAACCCTGTCAAATCCACCCAACTGGGGCAGAACAGTCTATTCAACAAATGGTGCTGGGAGAACTGGATATTCATATTCAAAAGAAAGACAAAGGACCTCTATCTCACACCTTATGCAAAAATTAACTCAAAATGCATCAATGACATAATTATAAAAGCTAGAACTGTAAAACTCCTTGAAGAAAATTTAGGGAAACATCTTCAAGACCTATTGGTAGGTGGTGGTTTCTTAAACCTTGCACCAAAAGCAAGAGCAATGAGATAAAAAAAATGTTAAATGGGACCTCCTCAATCAAACCCTTTTGTGATTCAATGGACTTTGTCAAGAAGGTGAAAAGGTAACCCACTCAACGGGAGAAAATATTTGGAAACCACATATCTGGTAAGGGTTTGATTTCCATGGTATATAAAGAGATCAAACAACAAGAGCAAGCAACCCAAGTGAAAAATGGGCAAAAGACTTGAATAGGCATTGCACCCAAAAGGAAATATAAATGGTGAAAAAGCACATGAAAAAGTGTTCAATATCACTAGCTATTAGGGAAATGCAAATCAAAACAACAATGAGATATCACTTCACACCTCACAGAATGGCCATTATTTAAAAAATAGGAAACAACAAGCGCTAGAGAGAATGTGAAGAAATAGGAACACTCCTTCACTATTGCTGGGAATGTAAAATGGTGCAGCCTCTGCAGAAGATAGTTTGGCAGTTCCTCAGGAAGCTAAATATAGAACTGCTGTATGATCCAGCAATCCCTCTACTAGGAATGTATCCAGAAGAACTGAAAATAAAGATGCAAACAGACATTTGCATACAGATGTTCACAGAGGCATTATTCACAATTGCCAATAGATGGAAACAACCCAAGTGTCCATCAACCAATAAATGGATAAACAAAACGTGGTATATACATACAATGGAATAGTATGCTGCTGTAAGAAGAAATGAAATTGGGACACATATGATAACATGGGTAAATCATGAAGACTTTATGCTAAGTGAAATAAGTCAGACACAGAAGGACAAATAGTGTATGGTCTCACTAATATAAACTAAATATGAAGAACAAACACATGGAGTTAAAACCTAGACTATAGGTCACTAGGAGGTAGGGTGAGGATTAAAAAGGGGTACTGATGCTATATATATGTAGAATTTTCAATTAGCTTGACTATAAGAGTGTGGAAATGAATAGAGTTGATGGTAACACATTATAGTGAGTACAACTAACATGTCTGGTTTATAAATGGGATTGTGGTTTAACGGGCTAGTCTAGGGATGTAAATGTCAACTGAAAGAAAGCTAGAGTATAATCTAGGGACTGAATAACACAGTGAACCTAGAAGTGGATGAGGATTGTGGTTAATAATACAAATACAAGAATATTCTTCAATGAACTAGAACAAATGTATGTCACCATTACAAGGTGGTAAGAATATGGTGATGCATGGGAAAAATACAATTAATGTAACTTATGGATTTTTGTTAACAGCAATATTGTAATATTCTTCCACCAGTGTCAAAGAAGGTGCTATATCAACACTAAGGGTCAATAATACGTGGGTATGGGATTTTTTTTCTTTTGGACTAAGGAAAACATTCAAAGGTTTACTGGGGCAATGACTGCACAACTCTGTAATTAAAGTGAAAGCCACTGAGTATAAACTTTGGCTAGAATGTACAGGCACGGGACTGTATAATACAGTGAACAATGTGGAGGAAGATGGACTGTGGTTAAAAAATATAAGAGTGTTCTCTCATGAACTATAACAAATGTATAATATGACTACCTAGTGTTAATAATAGGTCATGTATGAAAAAATATACCAACTGTACTGTATGGACCATAGTTAGTGGTAATAGTCTGATGATGTTCTTTCATAATCTGTAAACAAATGTTCCACAACAATGCAAGGTGTTGAAGGAGGGGTGAAGTATGGGAACTCTGCACATTATGCATGACTGCTTTCTAAGCTCACAACTTCTCTAATAATTTTTTTTTTTAATGAGGGAGAGGACTTCTGGGAAGAGGGCAGTTTAGAAAGGCATGGGACTCTCCTCTCCCAGAAAACTAGCTAGAGCTGAGGCAGAAACAGCCTAGAAAAAATGTTCTAGGGTTTAGGACACCAGGGGAAGACTGGACACCACCCAGAAGAAAGAGGGGCACAGGAAAAGAATCTCGATGGAAATACTATGAGAAGAAGCTGTGGCTCCAGCCACCAGCACCCAACCCCACACTATAAGCAGAAAATTTTGAATTCTCCGGCCTGGAGTTGTTGGTTACAGACAAAGGGGGCCGCAGGGATCCACCTCCCCAGGAAAGGAGAGAGAAAGGGACATAGCCAAATGCTGATTCAGCTTTTGGCCAAAAATTTTGGTCTGCTGTTTCCCATGAGTACCTCCAGGCCTGTTGTGGCCGCGTCATTGTTTACCCTAGAAGCTGGCATGAGACTAAAGAGATCTGACCCTCTCAGTCACCATTTCTACTGACCAGGACCAGTTAATAATAATAATAATTCCACAGAGAGAAGCGGAATTATTTCCTAGCAGGTAAAAGGGAGTAGACTACCAGCAAAGGTTGGAGAACAGCCTCTGAGAAAGTTTGGATTGCTAGGCTCTTAGCCTCCAGGCAGGATACTCTGTCACAATGATCCAAGCCTGTGTCGCAATGAAGACACTCCAACCAGGCTTTGAATTGAAAGACCTGTCAAAGAACACCATTTGCTGCCAGAAAAAGGGAATGTATGATGTGAGGGAATAAGCAGGACAGGCTTTTCCAGCCTTTACAACCTTCCACCCCAAGGACCTTGGAAGCAACTCATTATGGGACCTCCTCAAAATTAAACACTTTTGCACCTCAAAGGACTTTGTCAAAAGGGTGAAAAGACAACCAAATCAATGGGAGAAAATATTTGGCAATCACATATTCGATAAGGGTTTAATATACATGATATATAAAGAGATCATACAACTCAACAATAAAAAGACAAACTACCCAATTAAAAAATGGGCAAAAGACTTGAAAAGACAATTGCCCAAAGAAGAAATACAAATGATGAAGAAACACATGAAAAAATGTTCAACATCACTAGTGATTAGGGAAATGTAAGTCAAAACTACAATGAGATATCATTTCACACCTATTAGACTGGCCACTATTAAAGTCAGAAAACTTTAAATGTTGGCGAGTATATGGAGAGATAGGAATGCTTACACATTGTTGGTGGGAATGTAGAATGGTACAGCCACTGTGGAGGACTGTTTGGCAGTTCCTAAAGAATTTGCATATAGACTTGTCATGTGACCCAGCAATACCATTACTAGGTATATACCCAGAAGAACTGAGCAGAGATATGAACAGACATATGCACACCAATGTTCATAGTGGCATTATTCACAATTGCCAAAAGTTGGAAACAACCTAAGTGTCCATCAACTGATGAATGGATAAACAAATTGTGGTGTATACATAATGATAGGTATTATGCAGTGGTAAGAAGAAATGAAGTCATGAAGCATATGACAACATGCATGAACCTGGAGGACATTATGTTGAATAAAGCAAGCCAGACACAAAAGGACAAATACTGTATGATTGCACTATTATGAACTAAATATATTGTGTAAACTCATGGAGTTAATAATTAGAATATAAGTCACCAGAAAATAGAAGGAGGATAGAGAATGGAAAGGTGAGGGTTATTCTGTGCAGAATTGGTATAAAGGTTGCTTGTAAATCTTTGGAAATGAATAGAAATGGTGAAAGCATATCATGATGTTTGTAACGAGAAGTGCTATTGTATGGGTATGACAGTGGTTGAAAGGGAAAGTCTAAGGTCATGTATATTACTAGAAGAAAAGCTAAAAACTGTAACATGGTCTGTATAAAACCTCAATGTAAAACATGAATATGGGGGATATTGCATATATAAGACGGTTTTTACAAAATATAAATACAAATATACTAGAGAGAAGGAAAAAGAATAGCAGCTATGTATGGCAGGCGAGGTGATGAGTATTGTTTGTTTGTTTGGAGTTAACTAGAATATAGGTCACCAGAAAATAGAAATTAGGTTAGAAAATGGAATGCTGAGGGTTAATGTGTGCAGAATTGGTAAAAAAATTATGAGATAATCTTTGGAAATTAACAGAAAAGGTGAAAGTACAACGTATTGTTTGTAATTAGCAGTACTATTACATGGGTATGACTGGTTGAAAGGGAAAGTCTCAGGTCATGCATATTACTAAAGGAAAGCTACAAAATGTAGGTGGTAAAGGTACTACAATACTTTGTGATTAATCCCATGGATGATATGTTTGGGAGTGGTTGAGATGAGAAAGTTTTTGTTGTATGTGTGTTGCCAAAATTAAAAAACAAAGAAGGAAAGATCAACTACACAGACAATGACAATTAAATTCAATACATGATCCTGGATAGGACAAAGCAAGGGAGGAGAAAAGACTCAAAGGGACATTATTGGGACATATGAAAAATTGGAATATAGACTTAAACTTCATATCAATGTTAAATTTCATGAACTTGATAACTGCATGTAATGTGGTTACATAAGTGATTATCCTTATTCCTATGAAATGTGCATCGCAATATTAAGTGTTCAAGGAGTATGTTGTATACAACCTACACACAAGGGTCCAGAAATGGATTGATAAGCAGATGATTATGATATATATAAAGATAGATATACAGACAGATGGATGAATAGATAGAATAACATGGCAAATGTGGCAAAATGTTAAAATTGGTGGATCTCGGTATCTGGGGGAGTAGGGGTGTGTTGGAATTCTCTGAATGGGGTTTGTATTATTTTTGTAACTGTCTATAAGTTGCATTGTATTTCAAAACAAAAGGTGGTTGTTTTTTTTAATATAGTGACCATACCAAAATCTGCAAAAGAGGAAGAGAAAAGGGATGACACACATCACTGGTGGTACAAACACTCTGAAAAACAGTTTGGCAGTGTCTTATGAAACTAAACATACAATTACCATACAACACAGAAACTGCATTCCTGGGTATTTATTCCAGGGAAATGAAGCTATAAATATTACCTGTATAGCTATTAACATCAGAAAAAATACTTTTTGACAGAGTATTACTAAAATATATAAAATCACTGCAAGAAAAGTATTAAATTCACCAAGGACATATAATATTTTTAAATCTCTATGCACCTAATAAAACAGTCTCTAAATAGAAAAACATTAACTGTCAAAAAGACAAGAATAAATTTAAAAATCAACAAACAGTGAAAGATTTTAATATGACTCTCTCAATAATCCATAGAGAGGCAGAAAAATAAATCTACAAAAATGCAAAGAATCTGAAGAATACAAATACACATTTTTGGAATATTTCAGCCAACAACTATATATTTCTTAAATATTCTAGCCAACAACTACAGAAAATGCAATGCAATCAAAATAGAAACTTATAAGAAAAATAATAATTAGAAAATCACCATATGTTAGAAAATAAGCACATTTCTAAATAATTCAGTGAGCAAAGAAGAAATCCAAAAGGAAATAAGAACACATTTTCAACTGAATTATTAAAATTGTGAAATAGAGTTGATGAAATATTTAGTAAAAGCTTTATAGACTTAAATGCAGATAAAATTAATAAGGCAAAATTTATCTGGAGAAGTCAGAAAAAGAATGACAAATACATAAGCAGAAAAAAAGAAATAATGATGACAATATAATTTCATGAAATAGAAATCAAAGTAGCAAATATTAAAAAGCCAAAACATTATAAAAATAAGATATTCGAAACAAATCTATGCCAAAAAATTTTAGAAAATTTAGAGGAAAAGTAAAAATTCTCAGAAAAAAAATAATAACTGAGCGAAACAGACTCCAGAAGATACAGGAAACTGTATAGTCACAAACCATTAGAAGAATGAAATCTGAAATCAAATATCATTCCCCTCAAAAAATTAATAAATAATACTAAATATTAGACCAAATCATTTCCCCAGTGAATTCTACCAAAAATTCAGAGAGGAAATATCCCAACCATACTTAACCTCTTCCAGAACATAAAAAATGAGAAAATAATCATTTTTTGAGGCTAGTATATACTTAATACTAAAATCTGACAAAGAAAGTAGAAGAAAAAAATTACAAACCAAGTTTACTTATGAATAAGGATACAAAAGTCCTAAAAGAAAAAAAAAAACCCATAATCAAGCAATGTATAAAACAGAATTAAAAAGTCCATAGTAATAAAACTAGATTTGTATCCAGGTATGCAAAGTTGTTTAATATTAGAAAATTAATAGTTTAGAAACAAATAAAAATAAATTAAAGGAGAAAATCATATCACAATCTCAATATATGCCTAAAAAAAGAATTTTATGAAAGTAAATATCCATTCATTTTAAAACTTATTGGTCCATTAGAAATAGATAGTAACTCCCTTCTCCAGAGCAGGGATTCAATGATAAATAATTGCACCCACACACACATAACTGCTTTGTACCTGGCATAGATTAGAGACTGAATGAATAAATAAATGAGTAATGCTTTGAAAGTACCAATGAAGAGTCAAAAGAAGGTTTCCAACTGTCTTCCAATTCCATTTTGTGGAAAGTGGGAGAACATGCAGCCTCTATTCAAAAGGATAGCAGAGGAAGCAGATTCCTCAAGTTTTGGTTAAAGCCAGAATATAAAGGACACTTTTACTAATATGTTGAGGAAGGAAGAAGTTTTATGCACTACCTAAAATAAGGATTTCAAAAAACTCAATTGAAAATATTGTAAAGTAGAACAATGAGAGGTAAAGACAGGGAGGAAAGCCAAAATTAACAAAAGAATGAAAAAAAGTAATAGATTTTAGCCAAAGATGACTGATAAGTTCTCATGGGAAAATTGGCACTTCCTCCAAATAGAATCCAATTTTAAACAATTCTTAAAACACAATGGAGAAAATTTAAATATTCAGAGCTTTCTCCCCTGTGGTAGGTTGACTTATGTACCCCAGGAAAAAAAACATGTTTTTAGTTTTAATTCATTCTTGGGTTGTGAACCCATGTTAAACAGGACATTTAGAAGATGTTAATTTTAGGAATGGATCTTAATCCTATGACTATAGGCCTTACAGAGGGGGCACTTGGAGAAAGCCACCATGGAGAAGAAGAAGCTGAAATAAATGGAAGCTGGAAGAGAAAGGAGAGGATATCATCAAGTGCACTGCCATGTGACACAAAAGCCAAGGATCCAAAATTACCAGCAGCCAGCCCTAGAATACGACAGTCTTGAGGGAGAAAGGATCACCTTGCTGACACCCCAATTTTGGACTTCTAGCCCCAAAAACGTGAGCTAATAAATTCCCATTGTTTAAGCCAACCCATTGCATGGTATGTGTTTTAGCAGCCAGGTAACTAAGATATTAACTATAAATTTTCCTTAAATCTGATGACTGATAACCTTTATCAACCAATAAGTACTGGCAAGTAACAAATTAATTTAGGTGGTAACAAGCAAATATTAAAAGAAAAACAAACATTAGCTGATCATGATTAATTTAAATAGATTGTTCAATGCAGGAGAGAGTAGTCTGCGGCAGACCAAATCTCTTGCTAACAAATGGAAAACCCAAAAAAATAAAAAAAATAAAAAACAAAAAACTAAAGGGGCTAAGATTCTAAAGAGAGAATTGCTGAGAAGTAAAATGATAAAATGCAGCTATTTGCCAACTATGTGCATAAACAAGAAACCAAGATGCTGGCTTGGCCCAGGTAGAATGCTGCTGCTGGGAGACAGAAAAACCAGCATATCTTTTGGGGTTCTCAAGAAACTAGAGAAGCAACTGGTTCTGGGAAGATGGTGTTGGAGTAGATAGCAGGGCTCAATACACAAAAACAGCTGAGGAAGGGCAGAAGCTGTCCAAAGGAGCTGCTTTGGAGACCTGTATACCAGGAGAGTGCCACGTGCATTGTCCAGGAGGGAGTGGGGACAGAGAGATAAAGTGCTGAAACAGAAACCATGAGTATTCACCCCCGGAACTAGGAATGGAACCCATCCCCCACCCTCGAGGCAAAGAGATAAAACTTGAGGCTGGCTGACAGTGATCAACTGACAAAGGAACTGGACATCTTCCTCCCTGGAAAGAGGGAGAATAAGACAGAGGGGTGGGCGTGGTTTCTCTTCAGTGAGTTTAAACAGCAGGATCCCACTGTGAATCGTGGCTCTAACTGCCCCAGAAACATCAACCAGTGGAGGTTGAAAGAGCCATGTCTGAGGAAAGGTTTGTTGAAGGGTGCTATCTGATGGCAGGCTGGGAAAGTGAAGGAAGAAAAGGGATTCCTGGAGTCTCTCACGTCCCTATCCCAAGGGCCAGTTGTATCTGGTCTATACCCCATTAGTGGTTCCTAGCCCTGTTTTGGTAACTTGAACAGGGCAATTTTAAAGATTTAGAATAACTTGAACCAAAAATCAAAGAAGAGCCATAAAACAAAACCACTAGACGAGAGAGAGAAATTGACCATCAGAGTAAACTCACCAACATAACCAGATGCCTAGACATCAGCAAAAAACTACAAGTCATACAAAGATACAGGAGGATTTGCTGTGTGAGAGAAACAAACTGAAAATCCTAATGAGACACAGGATTTAAACAACCAATCACACAAATATACTAAATCAATTCAAGGAGGTAAAAAAAAAAGATGGCTAAAGAGATAAAGGATATTAAGAAGACACTGGATGAGCAAAAGAAGAATTTGAAAGCTTGCAAAGAAAAGTAACAGGAATGAAATGAAAGCTTATGGGAATGAAAGACACAATGGATGATGTGGCAGTCTGAGATTATTTTATGAATCCCAAAAAGAGAAAGATTATGTTTGTAAACTATTCCTCTGGGTGTGATACCCTTTGTTTGTATTAAATTCAGTTGAGGGGACTTTGATTAGATTACCTGTTAAGATTGCTGTAGAGTTTTGTTTTGTTTTGTTTTTTCTCTCTTTCTTTTTTTCTGTAGAGTTTTTAATGGACTATATCAATGATGCATGACTCAGGTTGAGTCCGGGCCCCCATGTTGGGTCTGATATAAACAGACTCACATAGACAGACACAGGAAAATAAAGCCAACATATTTGATTCTGCATCTGCAATGTAAGACAAAAAATCACTTAAGCACAATGCCCCAAGAGACTGGGTCCACAGAGCAGCTCAAGAGGAGATGGTGAGCCCAGAGATGAAGGCTGAAACCTCAGCAGAGATCAGCAGCCATCTTGCTTCACCACATGGTAATATGCCAGATCAACAGTAGGTGACTTTGGTGAGAAAGCATCTCTGATGGTGCCTTGGTTTGGACTTTTCACAGCCTTGGAACTATAAGCTTTTACCTCAAATAAATCCCCCTTATAAAAGCCAACACATTTTCTGGTACTTTGTATCAGCAGCCCTTTGCATCAACAGATGAGATTTAAAAAATACATTAGAAGGGAGCAGATGTGGCTCAAGTAGTTGAGCACCTGCTTCCCACATGGGAGGTCCTGGGTTCGGTTCCCAGTGCCTCCTAAAAACAAACAACAAACAACAACAACAACAAAAACCAACTCAGGGAGCCGAAGTGGCTCAGTGGTTGAGTGCCAGCTTCCCACATATAAGGTCTGGGGTCCATCCCTGGCTCCAGTACCTAAAAACAAAAAACAAACATTAGAGGCATATGACAGCAGATTTGAAATGGCTGAGGAACGAATAAATGAATCAGAAGACAGAGTATCTGAACTTGAAAAGAGGAGAACAGACAGAGAAAATAATGCTGAAAGTATAAGGATGGAAAAGGATATTCCATGCAAATAGTAACCAAAAAAGAACTAGAGAAACTACATTAATATCAAACAAAATAGATTTTAAATGCAAAATTTACAGAGATGGATAAGGTAATTATATAGTATTTAAAGGGACAATTCACCAAGAAGAAAAACAATAAAAAATTATTTATGCTCCTAACAAGGATGCTCCGAAATATATGAGGCAAACACTGGCAAAAGTGTAAGGAGAAACAGACGTCTTTCAATAGTAGTTGGAAACTTCAATACACCACTCTCAGCATTGGATAGAACATCTAGACAGAAGATCAACAAGGAAAAAGAGAGCTTGAATAATATGATAAATGAGAATATATAGCACCAAAAAAGCAGGATACACATTCTTCTCAAGTGCTCATGGATCTTTCTCCAGGAGAGACTATATGTTGGACCACAAAAAAAGGTTGGAATAAATTTTAAAGGATTGAAATTATACAAAGCACTTTCTCTGAATATAATGGAATGAAGCTGGAAATCAATAAGAGGCAGAAAAAGAGAAAATTCATAAAAACATGGAGGCTAAACAACACACTCTTAATGAATCAGTGGGTCAAATAAGAAATTGCAAGAAAAATCAGTAAATATATCAAGATGAACGAAAATGAGAACACAACATATCAAAACCAAAGAGAGAGAAAAAAAACTTTTTTTAAATAAATGAAAATTTAAAAAAACCTAAGGGATGCAGCAAAGGCAGTGCTGAGAGGGAAACTTATAATCCTCAATGCTTACATTAAAAAAAGAAGAGTTAAAAATCAAAGAGCTAACTGTACCCCTGAAGGAATTAGAAAAAGAACAGCAAACTAAACCCAAAGCAAGCTAAAGGAAAGAAATAATGATCAGGACAGAAATTAACAAAATTGGGAACAAAAAAATAGAAGCAACAAAATCAAGAGTTGGTTCTTTGAGAAGGTCAACAAAATCAAGAAACCCTTAGCTAGATTGACAAAGAAAAAAATGTGAGAAGATTAAAATAAATAATACCAGAAATGAGAGGGAGGATATTACAACTGACTGCCCAGCAATAAGAGATCATAAGATGACACTATGAACAACTTTACACCAACAAACTAGAAAATGTAGACAAAATGGACAAATTCTATAAACACACAATCTACACTCACCCTAGGAAAAATAGAAGACCTCAACAAACCAATCACAAGTGAAGAGATTGAAACAGTCATCAGAAACATCTCCAGGGGAGATGGCAATGGACTAACAGGCAGAGTTGAATGCTCTCACAAAAACAAAAGAGAAAGAGCCAAAAGCTGTCCAAGGGACCTGCTTTGGGGTCAGCAGACCAGGAGAGTGCTGCACAATTCCCAGGAGGGTGAGGGACAGAGAGATGAAGAAGCCGAAATGACAAACATGAGTTACCAAGCCCCTGTGGTGGCCAGTAAGGGCTCCCCTCCCTTTCCCCCAAGATATTAAGCTGAGGTAAAACATCTGGCTCACTGCAGATAAGAGGGGAACAGACATCTTCCTCCCTGTAAGCTGTTTCAAGAGAAAAGGGAGGGCAGGTTGGGGTGCTTTTCTTCAGTGAATTTGGCCAACAGAGCCCACTTTGAATCTCTGATGTGAGATTCAACACAGGAACACAGGAAAGCCAAGACTGAAACACCTCAGTGGAGAGGTGCGCTGAAGAGCGCCATCTGTTGGCCAGTCTGGAAATTGCTTTTCCATTGAGATCCAAAACAAGACAAGGATGTCCAATGTCACCACTGTTATTCAAAATTGTGCTAGAAGTTCTAGCTAGAGCAATTATGCAATAAAAAGAAATAAAAGGGTCCCAAATAGGAAAGGAAGAAGTAAAATCTTCACTATTTGCTGACGATATAATCCTATATCTAGAAAATCCTGAAAAACCTACATCAAAGCTACCTGAACTAATGGACAAGAAGTTCATCAAAGTGTGGAATACAAGATTAATATGCAAATATCAGTAGCATTTCTATACACTATGAGCAACCTGAGGAGGAAGTCAGAAAAAAATTCCATTTACAATAGCAACTAAAAGAATCAAATATTTAGTAATAAACTTAACCAAGTTTATTTATCCACTAACAGATAAACAAAATGTATTATATATATGTACAATGGACAATTACTCAGCCATAAAAAAGGGGTGAAGTTCTGATACATGCTACAACATGGATGAACCCTGAAGGCATCCTGCTGAGTGAAATAAGCTAGGTGTAAAAGGACAAATTGTTTTTTTCCTCCTACATAAAATATCCAAAATAAGCAAATAAATAGAGACAGAAAACAGATTAGTGTTCACCAGAGGCTGGGTGGGAAGGAATGGGGAATTACTGCTTAATTGATATAGAACTTCTATGTGGATAACAAAAAGGTCCTGCTAATGAATAATGGTGATGGTAGTACAATATTGTGACTGCAATTGATTCCACTGAAATGTATACTTAAGAACAGTTAACATAGGAAACTGTGTTACATATGTATGTTACCACAGTAAAAAAGAAAAAATTACAATTGAAATAGTCTAACAGGTGAGCCAGAAACTGAAGTAGAGAATAACTTTAAAATATCTATGGATGAGAAATATCAGAGAAGGAGAATTTAACCAGACAACTGGACTCTTAAAAAATAATGTAGGGGAACTGGCTGTGGCTCAATTGGTTGAACTTCCGTTTACCATATGGGATGCCCCAGGTTCAATTCCCAGGGCCTCCTAGTGCAAGCCAGACTGCACAGCACAGCAAGCTGATGGCCCACGTGCCAGAGTGAGCTGGCACAGCAAAATGACGCAACAAAGGGTGACAAGCAGACACAGAAAAATGCAAAGCAAATGGACACAGCGAGCACAAGCAGCAAGGGGGGGATAAATAAATAAAAATAAATCTTAAAAAAAAAATAATGTAGTGGGAATTTTAGAAATAAAAATACAATATCTAAAATTAGTAATTCAGTAGATGGGTTTAAAGGCAGATTAGACATAGTAGCAGGAAGGATTGATGACAGGTCAAAAATATCCAAAATGAAGGGGAAAAATGGATGGAAATACATACACATGAAAAATAATGAAAAGTAACTTAAATGGAAACATTCCAGTGGTTATGAGTTTATACAATCACATAGAATTATAATTACCAGTAAATTTTTCCCAGTTTATATAAGATTAAATATTCATTCATTCATTCAAACAACTATTGAATTCCTATTATGTGCAAGGCAATATGTGGGCACTAGAGATACAAAGATATTTAATAAGACACACTCCTTGCCTGTGGGAGGAGGTGTAGGGGGAGGGGCAAGGGTGGTACGGAAGCTCCAAGCGCACTGCCCGAGAAAACCGAGGCGTGGACACCATCTTGGCACCAAATGCCGCGACCAACCAGGGACGGACGGCTTTCGTAGCTACCGCACTCCTTGCCCTCAAGACACTCAAGGTCACAGGAGACAGAAGGGACTTGAACCTGTTTTAAGAAAGTGGCTAATTTTCACTAGAAATTAGCCAACAGGTTCGGAGTGGAGGTAGGAGGTTCATTTTGGATAGAGAAAGTATCCAAAAGTATGGTGGTGAGACAGCAAGAACACAAAAAGTAGGTGTATTAGTCAGTCAAAGGGGTGCTAATGTGAAATACCAAAAATGGGTTGGTCTTTATAAAGGGTATTTATTTGGGGTAGAAGTCCACATATACCAGGCCATAAAGCGTTAAGTTTCTTCTCTCACCAAAGTCCATTGCCACATGTTGGAGCAAGACAGCTGCCGACGTTTGCCAGGGTTCAGGCTTCTTGGGTTCCTCTCTTCCCAGGGCTGCGTTTCTCTCCAGGCTTAGCTCCTCTGGTTTATCCACAAGGTCAGCTGTAGACTGTCAGGCGAATGGCTCACTTCTCTTTCCTGGCGCCTTCTCTCCAATATCAAAACTGCTTCCCAAAAACTGCTTCACCTCTGTTCTTGCCATGCCTTTTCTATTTGATTCCCCGCCCACCAAGGGGTGGGGCTCAATGCCCTACTGACGTGGCCCAGTCAACGCCCTAATCATAACTTAATCATGCCCAGATTAACAGATCAGTTTACAAGCATGATACAATTATATTTTTGGAATTCATAATTACATCAAATTGCCAAACGGCTACAGTAGGGGAAGTTGAAAGACCTTAATATATCTGGAGTACAAGATACATTAATTATAGTGAGGTAAAATGAGCTAACCAGGCATACGTTAGCAAGAACCAGATAATTATTTGCCATGTGAAGAAGAATGTTTTTAAGAAGAGAAAGTGATAAATGTAACAAGATCCCTATGAGGTTCTGGAAGGTGCATAATGTTTCACAAAGTTCACTGTCTTCCAAGTGCCCTGCACTTGAACAAGTTTGAACAACATTCAATAATAAAATAAAGCCTAAATCTAACATGACATTCCAGGCCCTTCATAATCTGATCCAAACAGTCCTTTACAATCTCATTTGCCTGAGTTTTCTTAAGATATAGTCACACCAATCAGTTTTGTAAATACACCATAACTTTCACACTCCTATGCCTTGCACAAACCATTTCTTTTGCCTACACGGTGTCTCCTCCAATTCACTGTCTAATGCACTTTTAACCATCTAAGGTCCATTTCAACAAAGAGTTCTTCCCCTAATGTATTTCCAAATGACTTGCTCTAGGAAGATTTAATAACTCCTTCCTTACTGCTCTCATAGCATTCATTCATTCATACAATTTCCAGGTACTTGGAAAACATCACTGAACAAAAAGACAAAGATTCCTGTCTTCATGGAACACTTTGCTGGAACTCTGAAAAGGTGATAGTATGGAAAAGGGAAAAGAAGAAATATGTACTTTGAGAAAGCTCTCCAAGTTACTTTATTATACCCTCCTTCAATCGGTCCAATCCAAATTGGGAATTACAGCACTAGAAAGCATTACAACAAACTTGTAATGAAAGCCAAAGTTTAGATCATAACAAGAGGAATACAAAGGATACTTTAGTATATTTTCTTATATAAGTCTTACTTGTCTTTTCCTCTAATTCATTAACTTTATCTCTGGATTCCTGTAGTAGAAATGTTAAATCTTTCATTTTATTGTCTTTCTCAGCACTTTGGATCAATAGCAGTGATACCTAAAATGAAATATTTAAAAACACATTATAGATATCAAAAATTAAATATGGCATCTTCATTAATTAAAATATTTAATTCTCAAATCAATTGTAAATGATGGAGAAAACATTTTATATAAATGGCCATCGTATTTTGATCTTTCAAAATCATAATCCTTTAAAGACAGTAAAGAAAATAAGCTATAATATTAGAATCTCAAATAGATGACATTTCATTTTTACTCAAAGAGATATATTAATTAAATAAACAAACTCCTATGGGTAATACTTAAAAAAGTGTAAAATAATTAAACTATGTTAAAATTAACAAGTACATTTCTAAAATGTCATTTGCTATACAGTTCAGGTTATATAACTCACCCCCAAAGAACTCGAGAATCTGTTTCAAGAATTAGAGGCAAATAGGCACTGGGGAAAGTGAGTGTAGAGCAGGAAACTAATTAAAATGAGACTGGAAGTTGGTGAAAAGGGTAGCAAGAATTTCCCAGGTCCACTCAATCCTCCCACCTTAGACTCCACTTTGTGGCAACCAATATAGTCAGAGAACTAATCCTTTTCCTTCTTTGCAAGAGATACATGCATAGCCAAATTGAAAAAGAGAATCTCTAAGCATGGAATAATATTCCAGGTTCAGAGAGGGTTAGAAGTGAAGAAAAGAATAGAAAAGTCAGCATGCAGAATGGTGGTACTCAGCCTCTATTTCTTACCCTCCCTAAACCAGCTCCAAGATCATGAGCCAAGTTTATATGCCCAGGCAGGAATGTGGAATATCACAGAAAAAAGATATACAAATGATGACATTTAGGAGTCCCCAGCAAAAATACTAGCTGGCCCTGTTATCATTTTACAAGGAAGCCCAACAATCTATAAATTCTGCCCATACCCCCAGAGCTTTTTAGCACTTGACTCTTTTTTTCTGTTCTTTATAATAAGCACAAATTTTAACTTTTACAAAGATCTTCCTTCTTAAAGTTTAGAACTTCAGTCAAAATAAGGAAAATTGAGAATTACTCTTTCAAAATATCTAAGCATAACATAAATTGGAATTCTATCATTTAACCTGAACTATATTCCCAAGTATCCTTTCTGTACTTTCAGTTAACGTCTTGTTATTATTGTTTAAATAGATATCCTTGTTAATTATAATTATAAGATAACCTGTGGTAAAACAGAGAAGAAAAAACTGAAAAAAAATCAAGGAAAAATAGAGAGAAAAGGGTTCTTTTCTACAGATTACTTTCCATTTGGGAAGGAGAAGACTTGAAATTAATAAAGTTGACATAATAATCTGAAATTGACACTCTTGCAAATGTCAAAGGACATGGAGTCACTATTTTCAAATCTGCCACCACATGCCATTAATAGAAAGAAGAAAAGGAAAGTTTTAGTTACCCTTCATTGATATTATGACTAGTATAATGCAAAACAAACTGCAAAATGTATATTGAGTCATCAATGATCACTATCTTTACATTTTATAAGGATTTTGTCCAAACAAAATTCCTCATGAAATATTTTTGCAGCAATGTCTTATTTCCCACTGATATAAATGTGGTAGAAGAGTCACTGATTGAAAAAACATAAGGCCAACATTCCGTGAATGAATATTTGAGTCAACAAAAGCATTAATTCCTGCTGGGCAATAAGCTAAATATTTTGATATCTATAATATCAAAATCCTCTAATAGAATTTGCTCATGCATTAAGCAAATAAATTCAAATTTCTTTTGATATTTTAAGTATTCTATGAATTTAAAAATATAAATACAAAGAACACAGAGAGTTGTTAAAAAGAAAAAAAACCTGCTTTTCCTTGTCATTTATTTCCTTCTTGTATTCTTCTTCAAGGTGTTGGATTTTTTCGTAATCCTCCTTCACTTGAAAAATAAAACAAATATACTTTAATGTCCTAACATAATTGTATAACCTTTCTATTACGAACAAAATTTAAAGTTTCTAATATTTTATTTTACCCTCTTATTTATTTTAAGACTATACTAAACCCCAAAAGGTCCTAACCAGTTAAAACAGCTGTTTTCTTGCTGTTAACTTTCTCTTTAGTAAAATAGCGAATTTAAACACTAACAAAGTTATAATAACTAAAGAAAATTCTACAGTTTGTATAATAGGATACATATAAAAGTTTATTCTTGCAACACTAAACCGAAATAACATATTTCCAATATATATATTGTTGTCTTAACATGCACACTTTAACCACCAAGAAATTTAAAAATAATAAGCCATAATTCAAAAAAATTAAATACAAACAATAATAGGTTTGATTTCAGGGAAAATGTAGTATTGATGCAAAAAAAAGTATTTTTCACATATATCAATTCTCCGCGAAATTCCACAAGACTTTGTGAGGCTCACAAAACAATATACAATAAAAAATAAAAAACAGTTGAGGGCTGAAGAAATGAAAACATTAGCAGAATCTAATAAAAATATAAATGGTAGTCAAGCAATAAAAAAATTATATAGGATCCCTACACTTAAAATGTGTTTCCAATCTGGAGTTCTCAGCTTGCACACGAAGCTCCTCAAAAGCTATTATCATTTTCTGGAATACAAAGTTTTACTTTTAAAAATCATACTGAAGACTTTTTAAACAGCTTTCTTCAAACTATGAAAATATTAATAAAGTTGCATCATGTGATCATTGGAGTTAAAACCATACAACTTTGAATAACAAAAATCATATAATTTTGATGAAAGTTTACTAAAAATGTATTGAATATCTATTATGTTAGTTTCCAAGATGCTTAAAGGTATTGGAAAGTTATATCATATTACACAAAACAGCAACAAAATGATTGTTGGTACTCTAGACATTTATTTAATGACTCAAAGTATTAGCATGTATCAAAACCTGTATTTGTATATTTACTTGTCTTTACTTATTTAATTTGTCTCCCCCACTAAAGAATAACCTCCATGAGGCCTCTCTTTCCACAAGAGTTCAAATTTCATTTTAGTCATCTGTATGAATTTATTCATTCAACAAATCTTCATTTGCAAAATAAAATGAATTCATTTGCTCATTCAATAAATATTAACTAAATGCTTATTATATTCCAGGCACTGTTTCAGGCACTAAAGAGATAGGACAAAATCCCTACCCTTTGTGAACTTACATTCTATTTTATATAAAATAAAATGTCCTATAGCTTTCAAGTGCTCTTCAGGAAAGTTAAATGTGGCAAGGAGATAGAGAATAATTGAATAGGAAAAAAATTTAGGTAAAGTAGTAAGGGGGGATAACAAAATCAGAATAAAATAATAAAAAATAAAATCAGAATGAACCATAAGATCTTGAACACAAGAGCTGTAGACAGAGGAAACAACTACAAGCATTGGAAAGAATTTAACAAGTTTGAGAAACAGAATAAAGAAAAGAGTGACTACAGAAGAGAAGCAAAGTAGAAAATGATAGGACATGGGATAAGAAATATAAGCAGCAGCCAGAGAGAGAAGAATAATACTTTATGTGTTTTTCAAATTCATGGCTATGAGTCACAACATACTATCTCTGACAGAGTAAATAAATATTTGCTAAATTAAGTTAAATGGTATCACCAACATGTAAAACAAAAGATACCAAGTAATAAAACATTAACACTCATAGAAGAGAAACTTGGGGATTTTATTGGTGATGTAATCATAAATCAACAAATAATAAACCTTTTAGCAAGGACAATTGACCATATCTTTATAGCTATCACTCTACTTTGCTTAGAAATGTCTCCGCATAAAATATTCAAATTCTCACTACCACTTACCTCAATGTTATTATTTAGGTCCATATAAACTTGCCTAGTTTCTTCCCGTTCATATTCATCTATTATTAATATAAAAATTTTCAAAATTTAAATTTAAAACAATTACAATGTTAACAAAGTAATATTCAAAATACCTTAAGAAAGAATTCCAGTCGACCAAGATGGCAGTTTAAGATGCTCCAGGGTTCTATTAACCTATAGAATCTTTAAACAACTAAGAAAAATTGGCCTTATTGGCCCCTCTCACTCCATCTCACCAGTACAGTGTTGAGCTGGCCTCTGTTAATATTGTGGCTCCCTTGCCCTATTCTGGGGGAGGAGAGTACCCCTTATGAGCATTCTGAGGTGCCTGTATATCAGTGCCTATCTATAGGATGGCAGCCTAAAGGACTGAACCCAGGACACTAATTTCTAGCTTGAGCTCCCAAATCTTGCTCTGCAGGAAGAAGCAGCTTCCAGACAGCTATATCAGTGTAAGAACAATTAAATCAAAGTGGCCTGGGGCAAAGACATAAAATAGCTTTAAGACAAAAAATAGAGCATGGGAGTGGGAGGTGCATTGCAGGAGGGCCTATTCCATAGGGAATATAGGGGCATTTGGAGTTCAGTAAATAAAGGAATTCTTAAATCATGAGAGCACGACCAGACATGATGCAGGGTAAGAAAAGAAAGGACTCCATAATTTCACCTCAGGCTGATCTTCTTAGTAGAAGGGCTAAACTCTGAAGCAGAGCATTAGCCAACATGAACCAACTGGCAAATACTCTGAAAGGAGTTTAACACACTGGATTATTTGTATTTCTTACCTCCTGGCACTCAAGGAAATCCCTGCCATATTACTAGATGGATACAAACTTAATAAACAGAGAGCTTAGGGTCAAGGCTCAGAGTTAACATTTTAAAATATTAAAAAGTACAATGTGGATCAAAGATGACAAGAAAAAGAAACAATAAATGATGGGCTATTCAAAGGAACAAGATAAAATTCCAGAAACCATCAACAAAGAATATCAGAATTTGGGCATACAAAAGACTTGAAAAAACTGATCTTAAATATGCTCAAAGAGATAAAGGAAACACAGACAAAGAACTAAAGAATATGAGGAAAATGATATATGAACAAAATCAGGTCTGAAAAAGAGATTTTTAAAATGAACCAAACAGAAACAATTGAGTTGAACACCACAATAATTGAAATGAAAAGTTCCCTAGAGGACTTCAAAAGCAGATGAGAGCAGGATAAAGAAAGAATCAGTAAACTTGAAGATAAGTTAATTGAAATGATTCAAGTTGAGAAGCAGAAAGGAAAAGAATGAAAAAATACAAACGGAGCTTAAGAGACCTGTGGAACACCCTCAGGCATACCAATATATACACTATAGGAGTTCCAGAAGGAGAAGAACAAGAGAAAGAGGAAGAAGGAATATATTTTAAGAAATATTGGCAGAAAATTTCCCTAAATTAAGGAAAGACATGAATATACACTTTCAAGAAGCCTAACAAACCACAAACAGGAAAAACTAGATGAGAACAATGCCCAAACACATCAGAGTCAAATTATCAAAAGTCAAGGACAATGCAAATATTCTTGCTGTCCTGATTTTGTGATAATCGGGGTACGCTAAACATTCGCTATATTAGAAACCATGCATGTGTCCCCAGACCTAGTTTTTTACCCTAGGTCCGGTTTTTGGAATGCTGGTGATAAACTAAGTCTGATTTATTATATGACCATCCTGTATGGGAAAAGACTGTAGCTTTGGGTATCTTCGGTCAACCTTAAGAGATATAGCAGGGGGACAGATGTGGCTCAGGTGGTTGGGCATCCATCTCCCATATGGAAGGACCTGGGTTCGATCCCTGGGACCTCCCGGTAAAAAGAAAAAACAGGAAAATGTAGAAGGCAAGTGAGCCACTGGGCCCTGTGCGCAGGTACGCTGCCAGGCCCCGCGAGCCACGCGGCAACATGATGACATAACAGGAGAGTGACACAAAGGAGAGCCAAGATGACACGCACTGAAAAACCAGGAACTAAGGTGGTGCAGGTGGTAGGACGCCTCTCTCCCACATCAGAGTTTCCAAGGATCAAATCCCAGTGAAGAAAGGAGAAGGATGAGAAGAGAGGGCAGGAAATGGACACAGAGTCGCCCAGTGAATGGACACAGAAACAGCAAAAACCGGGGGGG
>JAQZBX010025474.1:0-22518 GCA_029593785.1 Cabassous unicinctus
AAACCCTAACCCTAAACCCAACCCTAACAATGGTCCTTGCCCTAACCCTACACCTACCCTTAAACCTAACCCTAACCCTAACACTTAAGCCAGCCCAAACCCTAACCCTAACCCTAACCATTAGCCTAGCCCTATCCCTAGTCCTATTCCTAACCCAACGCTAACCCTAAACATAAAGCTAACACTAACCCTAACACTACCCCTAGCCCTAAAGCTAACCGTAATCCTAGCCCTAACCATAATCCTAACCCTACACCTAACCATAACCCTAAACCTAACACTAACCCTAGCAATAATCCTAACCCTAAACTTAACTCTAAACCTAACCTTAGACCTAACCCTTACCCTAAACCTAACACTATCCCTAACACTAACCCTAACCCTTTTCAAACCAGTAGCCTGCAACTTAACCCTTGGCCAAGCCGTAAACCTTACCCTAACCCTAAACCCACCCCACCCCTAAACCTATCCTTAAACCTAACAATAAACCTCACCATAACCCAAACCCTAAACCTAACCCTAAACTTAACCCTAAACCTCAACTTAACCCTAAACCCAAACCTAACCCTAAACCTAACCTTAACCAAAGCCCTAACCCTTACCTTACCCCTAACGCTAGAGCTAGCCCTAATCCTAACTGTAAACTTAACCCTAACACTAACCCTGATGCTAAGCCAAATGGTAACAGTAGCTGTAACCCTAAACATAGCCCTAAACCTAAACCAAGTCCTAACACTACCCCTAACCTTAACCCTAACCCAAGCCCTAAAATTAAACGTAACTCTCACCCTAAACCTAGCCCTAAACCTAACCCAAAACCTAACCCTACAACTAACCCTAACTGTAACCCTAACCCTAACCCTAATCCTAACCCTAATGCTTGCCCTAATGCTAAACCTAACCCTTAACATAACCCTAAACCTAACCCTAGACCTAGCCCTAACCCTAAAGCTAGCGCTAACCCTAAACCTAACCCTAATCCTAACCCTGACACTAAGTCTAACAGTAACCATACCTGTAACCCTAAACCAACCCTAACCCTAAACCTAGTACTAACACTACCCTTAAACCTAAACATAACCCAAGCCCTAACCATAAAGCTAACTCTAACCCTGGACCTAGCCCTATCCCTAACCCTAAAACTAACCCTACACCTAACCCTAACTAGAACCCTACCTCTACCCTTATCCCTAAATCTAATGCTTGCCCTAATGCTAAACCTAACCCTTAAACTAAACCTAACCCTAACCCTAACGCTAACCCAAACCCCAAACCTAACCCTAACCCTAGCCTTTACCCTAACCCTAACCCTAAACCTAAACCTAGCCGTAACCCAAACCATACACCTAAACCAAACCGTAACCATAACACTAACCAAGGCTTAACCCTTGCCCTAACCCTAACCCTAAACTTAACAGTAGCCCTAAACCTAACCTTAACCCAAGACCTAACCCTAATGCTAACCATAAAGCTAAACTTAACCCTAACCCTACACCTAATGCTAAACCTAAACCTAAGCCTAACACTAACCCTAGCAATAACCATAACCCTAACACTAACCCTAACCCTAAACTTAGCTCTAACCCTAACCCTAACCCTAAACCTAACCCTAATCTTAGCACTAACCCTTATCCTAAATCTAACGCAAACCCTATCACTAGCCCTAACCATTACCATAACCCTCGCCCTTACCCTCAACCTAGCCCAAACCATCAACCTAAACTAATCCAAATCCTAACACTAGCCGTAACCGTAACCCTAAACCTAACCCTAACCCTAAACCTAGCCCTAAAAATAACACTAACCCTAATCCTAGCCCTAAACCTAAACCTAACCTTAAGCCTAACCCCAGCTCTAAGACTAAACCTAACCCTAACCCTAGCTCTAACCATAACCCTAACCCTAACTCCAGCTCTAACAGAGCCTGAAACCTAACATTAAACCTAACCATATCCCTAACCATAACACTAGTTCTTACCCAAAACCAGCCCTAAACCTAACCCTATCCCTAATCCTAACCCAAGTCTTAGCCATAGACTTAGCCCTAGTCCTAGTCCTAACCCTTGCGCTAAACCTAAACCTAAACTTAACACTAACCCTAACCTTAACACTACCCCTAGCCCTGAAACTAACCCTAACCCTAACCCTAAACTTAGCTCCAACCTTAAACCTACACCTAACACTAACCATAACCCTAATCCTAACCCAATACCTAATCATAACCCTAAGTCTATCCCTTTCCCTAGCCCTAACCCTAGCACTAACCTTAACCCTAACCCTAACCTTAGCCCTAACACTAAACATAACCCTAACCCAAGCCCAAATCCTAACGCTAAAACTAAAGCTAGCCCTAACACTAACCCTAACCCTAACCCAAGGCTTAACCTTAACCCTAAACCTAAAGCTATCCCTAACACTAAACCTAACCCTAAACCTAGCCCTAAACCTAAACATACACCTAACCATAACTCTAAACCTAACACTAACACTAGCAATAACCCTAACCCTAAACCTAACCTTAAACCTAATCTTAGACCCAACCCTTACCTTAAACCTTACTCTATCCCTAACACTAACCCTAACCCTTATCATAACTGTAGCCCAAAACCTAATCCTTGCCCAAACAGTAACCCTTCCCCTAACACTAAACGTAACACAAGCACTAACCCTAACCTTAACCCTAGCAATAAACCTAGCCCTAACCCAAACCCTAAACCTAAATCTAACCTTAACCCTAACATTAACACTAAACCTAACCCTAAACCTATCTCTAGCCCTAACCCTAACTCTAATCCTAACCCTAACATTAACCCTAAACGTAAACCTACACTAAACCCTAACCCTAACACTAACGCTAACCCACCCGTAACCCTATCACTCCCCATACACTAACCCTAAACCTAACCCTAACCGTAAAACTGACCCAACCCTAACCTTAAAACAAAACATAACGCTAACCCTAAACCTAACCCTAGCCCTAAAGCTAACCCTAAACCTAACACTAACACTAACCCTAAACCTATCTGTAGCCCTATCCCTAACCCTAAACCTAACCTTACCCCTAAACCTAACCCTACACATAACCCTAACCCTAAACCTAACCCACCCCTAAACTTAAAGTTAGCGCTTTCCCGAAACCAAAACATAACTCTAATGCTAACCCTGAAACTTACCCTAAACCTAATCCTAAACCAAAACCTAACACTAACCGTAATCCTATTCCTAACCTTAACTCTTAACCTAACCCTAACCCTAAACCTAAACCAAATCCTAGCCCTAAATCTAACCTTAACCCAAACCCTAAACATAACCCTAAACGTAACCCTAACCATAACCATAATCCTAAACCTAACTGTAACGCTAATACTAGCCCTAAACCTAATGCAAACCCTAGCCCTAAACATAGCCTTATTGATAAAGCTAGCCCTAAACCTTAACCTAAACCTAAACCTACCACTAACCGTAACCATAACCCTAAACCTAACCCTAACCCTAACCCTAAAGCTGGCCCCAATGTTAATCCTAACCCTAACTTTAACCCTAACCCTAGCCCTAACACTAAACATTAACCTATCCTAACCCTAAACATAACCCTGGCCCTGACCCTAACCGTAACCCAGCCCTAACCTTTACCGTAACCCAAAGCTAACCCTAACCGTAGCCCTAACCCTAACCCTTAACCTAACCCTAAACCTAACCCTAAACCTTAAGCTAGCCCAAACCCTAAAGCCTAACACTAACACTAGCCCTAAACCTAAGCCTAAACCTAACCCTAAACTTAACCATAACGCTAAACTTAGCCTTTAACCAAACCCTAAACCTAACCCTAACCATAACACAAGCCTAACCGTAACCATAGACCTAACCTTAACCTGCACCTAACCCTTACCCTAAACATAGACCTATTCCTAACCAGAACCGTAAACCTAAACCCAAACCTATTCCTCACCCCAGCATTTACCCTAACCCTAACCCTATACCTAACTTTAGCACTAACCCTAAACCTAAACCTAAACCAAAGCCTAACTGTAACCCTAATCAAGTCCTAACCCTAGCCCTAACACTAAGCCTAATACTAACATTAACCCTAACACTACTCCTAGCCATAACCCTAAATCTAGCACTAACCCTAACCCGAATCCTAAGCCTATCCCTAACCCAAACCCTAACCCTAAACCCAACCCTAACAATGGTCCTTGCCCTAACCCTACACTTACCCCGAAACCTAACCCTAACCCTAACACTTAAGCCAGCCCAAACCCTAACCCTAACACTAACCATTACCCTAGCACTACCCCAAGTCCTAGTCCTAACCCAGCGCTAACCCTAAACATAAACCTAACACTAACCCTAACCCTAAACCTAACACTACGCCTAGCCCTAAAGCTAACCATAATCCTAGCCCTAACCATAATCCTAACCCTACACCTAACCATAACCCTAATCCTAACACTAACCCTAGCAATAATCCTAACCCTAAACCTAACTCTAAATCTAACCTTAGACCTAACCCTTACCCTAAACCTAACACTATCCCTAACACTAACCATAAAACTTTTCAAACCGGTAGCATGCAACCTAACCCTTGGCCAAGATGTAAACTTTACCCTAACCCTAAATCCACCCCACCCTTAAACCTATCCTTAAACCTAACAATAAACCTCACCATAACCCAAACTCTAAACCTAAACCTAAACTTTACCCTAAACCTCAACTTAACCCTAAACCCAAACCTAAACCTAAACCTAACCTTAACCAAAGCCCTATCCCTTATCTTACACCTAACGCTAGAGCTAGCCCTAACCCTAACCCTAAACTTAACCCTAACACTAACCCTGACGCTAAGCTTAACCGTAACAGTAGCTGTAATCCTAAACTTAGCCCTAAACCTAAACCAAGTCCTAACACTACCCCTAACCTTAACCCTAACACAAGCACTAAAATTAAACGTAACTCTCAACCTAAACCTAACCCTACAACTAACCCTAACTGTAACCCTAACCCTAAACCTAATCCTAACCCTAATGCTTGCCCTAATGCTAAACCTAACCCTTAACCTAACCCTAACCCTAACCCTAGCCCTAGCCCTAACCCTAAAGCTAGCACTAACCCTAACCCTAACCCTAACCCTAACCCTAACCCTAAACCTGACACTAAGTCTAACCCTAACCGTAGCCTTAACCCTAAACTTAGCCCTAAACCTAAACCTAGTACTAATATTACCCTTAAAACTAAAGATAACCCAAGCCCTAACCCTAAATCTAACTCTAACCCTAAACCTAGCCCTAACCCTAACCCTAAAACTAACCCTACACCTAACCCTAACTAGAACTGTAACCCTACCCCTAACCCTAAATCTAATGCTAGCCCTAATGCTAAACCTTACCCTTAACCTAACCCTAACCCTAATCCTAATGCTAACCCAAACCCCAAACCTAACCCTAACCCTAGCCTTTTCCCTAACCCTAACCCTAAACCTAACCATAGCCGTAACCCAAACCATACACCTAAACCAAACCCTAACCCTAACACTAACCAAGGCCTAACCCTAGCCCTAACCCTAACCCTAAAGCTAACAGTAGCCCTAAACCTAACCCTAACCCAAGACCTAACCCTAATGCTAACCATAAAGCTAACCTTAACCCTAACCCGACACCTAACGCTAACCCTAACCCAAAGCCTAACACTAACCCTAGCAATAACCATAACTCTAAAACTAACCCTAACCCTAAACTTAGCTCTAACCCTAACCTTAAACCTAAACCTAACCCTAATCTTAGCACTAACCCTTATCCTAAATCTAACACAAACCCTATCACTAGCCCTAACCCTTACCATAACCCTCGCCCTTAACCTCACCCTAGCCCAAACCATCAACCTAAACTAATCCAAATCCTAACACTAGCTGTAACCGTAACCCTAAACCTAACCCTAACCCTAAACCAGCCCTAAAACTAACACTAACCCTAATCCTAGCCTTAAACCTAAACCTAACCTTAAGCCTAACCCCAGCTCTAAGCCTAAACCTAACCCTAATGCAGCCCTAACCCTAACCGTAACCCAAAGCGAAACCTAACCGTAGCCCTAACCCTAACCCTAACCATAACGCTAACCTTAACCCTAATGCTAAACCTAAACCTAAACCTAACCATAACCCAAGCCTTATACCTAACCCTAACCCTAGCCCTAACCCTAACCGTAACCCTAAAGCAAGCCCTAACCCTAACACTAACCCTTAACCTACCCCTTCCCCTCTCCCTAAACCTACACCTAAACCTAACCCTACCCCTAACCATAACACTATCCCTAAACTTAGCACTAACCCTTACACTAAACCTAACCCTAACCCTAACACTAGCCCTGACCTTTACCATAACCCTAGCCCTAACACTACCCTAGTCCAAACCGTAATCCTAACCCTAACCCTAACCCTAACACTTGTCGTAACCCTAACCCTAAACCTAACCCTAACCCAAGCCCTAACCCTAACCCAAAAACTAAAGCCAGCCCTAAAACTAACCATAAACCTAACCCTAGCACTAACCCTAATCCTAAAACTACATCTAACCATAACCCTAACACTAACACTAACCGTAGCAATAACCCAAACCCTAAACATAACCCTAACCCTAACCTTACACCTAACCCTTACCCTAAACCTAACTCTAACCCTAAAACTAACCCTAACCCTTATCATAACCGTAGCCCGAACACTAACCCTTGCACAAACTGTAAACCTTACCCTAAACCTAAAACTAACCCTAGCCTTAACCCTTTCCCTAACCCTAACAATAAACCTAGCCCAAACACAAACCCTAAACCAAAATCTTACCTTAAGCCTAAACCTCAACCTAACCCTAAAACCAACCCTAACACTAACCCTAACCCTAACCAAAGCCCTAAACTTTAACTTAAACCTAACACAAGAGCTAGCCCTAACCCTAATCCTAATACTAAACTTAAGCTTAAAGCAAGCACTAACCCTAAACCTAACCCACACCTGAACCATAACACAAGCCCTAACACTAACCGTAACCCAAGCCATCACCCTAACCCTAACTCTAAAGCTACAACTAAGCCTAACGCTAACCCTAAACCTATCCTTAAACCTGACCCAAACCCTACATCTAAACTTAGCAATACCCCTAAAACTAAACCTAACCCTAACCCTAGACTTAACCCTAAATGTGACCCTAGCCCTAACCCTAACCCTAAACCTAACCCTAAACCTATCCCTTACCCTAAAACTAACAATAACCCTAATAGTAACCCTAACCCTAACAACACTAAACCTAACCCTACCCCTGACACTAATCCTAGCCTTAACCCTAACTCTAATCCTTAAGAGTTAAGCTAGCCTTAACACTAACCTTAACCCTAACACTAGCCCTAACCCAAACCCTAAACCTAACCCTAACCCTAGACCTAACCCTTACCATAACCTAACCGTAGCCCTAAGCCTAAAACTGACTCTAAGCCTAACACTAATCTTGACCCTAACACTAACCCTAGCTCTAACTCTAACCCTAACCATAGCCCTAGCCATAACCCTAACGCAAATGCTAACCCTAACCCTAACCTTACCACTAACCCTAACCCTAAACCAAACCAAAGCCTAACACTAGCCCTAAACCTTTCCCTTACCCTGGCCCTAACCATAGACATAAACCTAACCATAGCCCTAGCCCTAACACTAAATCTAACCCTAAGCCTAGCCCTTAAACCAAACATAATTCTAACCCTAACCCTAACCAAAATAATAACCCTAATCCTAACCCTATCCCTAAGCCTAATGCTAACAGAAACCCTACCATTACCCTAGCCCTAAACCTAAACCTAACCCTAGCCCTAAACCTAATCCTAACCCTAAAACAAACCGTAAACCTAAACCTAACCCTAGCCCTAACCGTAGCCCTAACCCTAAACATAACCCTACCCCTAACACTAACCCTAACAATAACCCTAGCCCTAGACCTAACCCTAAACCTACACCTATCCCAAACACTAACCATAACGCTAACCCTCACCCTATCCCTAAACGTAACACTACACTTAACCCTAGCCCTAACCCTAAACATAACCCTACACCTAACCCTAACCATAAACCTAACCCTAACCCTAACCCTATCACTAGCCCTAGCCCTAGTTCCAGTCCTAAAAATAGCCCTAACCCGAAACCTAAACCTAACCCTAACTCTAACCCAGCCCTAACACTAGCACCAGCCCTACCTTAGACCCATTCCTAGCCCAATCCCTAGTCCTTACCCTAACCGTAAACCAAACCCTAGCCCTAAACCTAACTCAACATTAACTGTAATCCTAGCCCTATCCCCAGTCCTTTTCTTAACCGTAGGCCTAACCCCAACCTAACCCTAACCCGAACCCTTAAGCTAGCCCTAACTCTACCCTAACCATAGCCCTAACCCTAACTCTAAACCTACACCTAGCCCTAACCCTAACACTAATCCTAATGCTAACCCTAACCATAACCCTAACCTTAACCCTAACCCTAAACCTAACCTAAACCTAAACTTAGCCCTAACCCTAACCCTATCACTAAACCTAAACCTAACCTTAGCCCTAAAGCTAAACCTAAACCTAACCGTAACCTTTACACTAGCCATAACCCTAAACCTAGCACTAAACCTAACACCAACCCTAGCTCTAACCCTAACCCTAACCCTAACCCCAGGTGTTACCCTAACCCTAACACTAACCCTATATCTAAACCTAACCCTAAACATAACCTTAGCTCAAACTTGAACCCTAACCTAATCCTGGCCCTAGACCTAACCCTAAACCTAACTCTAAACCTAGCCATAAACCTAAAAATAAACCTAGCCCTAACCATAATCCTAATCCTAAAACTAACCCTAATCTTAACCCTAACCATAACCATAAACATTGTCCTAACCTTAAACCTAACTGTAGCCCTAACCATAACCCTAGGCCTAACCCTGAACATAACCATAGCCCTTACCATAACCTTAACCCTAAACCTCACCCTAAAGCTAACCTTAACTCTAACACTAACCCTAGCTGTAACTCAAACCCTAACACTAGAGTTAGACCTAACCCTAACCCTAAAATTAACCTTAGCCCTAATCCTAATGCTAACCCTTGGACTAAATCTAACCCTAACCCAGCCCTAACCCTAACCCTAAAGCTGGCCAAAACCCTAACGCAAACCCTAACCCTAAACTTAGGTCTAAACCTAAACCTAACCCTAAACCTAAACCTAAACCTAACCCAAATCCTATCTCTAACCCTAAAACTGAAACTAACGCTCACCCTTGCCTTAACCCTAACTCTAAACCTGACACTAACCCTAACGCAAATGCTAACCCAAGCCCTAAATCGAAAACTTTCTCTAAGCCTAACACACACCTTTAACCTAAGCCTAACACTAACCGTAGGCCTAAAGTGAACCCAAATCCTAACCCTAACCCTAAACCAAACCCTAGCCTTAAAGCTTGCCCTAACCATAAACATATTCCTAACCCTAGCCCTAACACTAAACCTAACAATACACCTAACCCTAACCCACACCCTGAACCTAACCCTAACTTTAGCGCTAACCCTAAACTTAAACCTAGCCCAAACCCTTACACTCAACCAAACCCTAAACCTAGCCTTAACCCTAACACAAAGCGTAACCATAGCCCTAACCCGAAACCTAAACCTACACCAAATATTACCCTAACGCTAACACTTACCCTAACACTAGGCCACTCCCTAAACCTAACCCTTGCCCTAAACCTAAACTTAAAGCTGGCCAAAACCCTAACCCTAAACCTAAAACTCACCCTAGGCCTAACCCTAACCCTAAACCTTACCCTACATCTAACCCGGGCCTTAACCCTAAACATAACCCTACACCAAACCCTAACCATAAACCTAACCCTAAACCTATCCCTAGCACTAGCCCTAGCCCTAGTCCCAGCCCTAACCATAGCCCTAACCCCTAACCTAAAACTATCCCTAACCCTAACACAGCCCTAGCCCTAGCCACAGCCCTACCCTAGTTCCATCCTTAGCCCATTCCCTAGTCCTAACCCTAAACCTAAACCTAACCCAAGCCCTAACCCTAACCCAACATTAACTGTAAACCATGCCCTAGCACTCGTCCTAGGCATAACCCTAGGCCTAACCCCAACCTAACCCTAAACCTAACCCTTAAGCTAGCCCTAACACATACCCTAACCCTAGCCCTAAACCTTACCCTACACCTAACCCTAACCCTAAACCTAAACCTAATGCTAACCCTAAAACTAACACTAGCCTTAACCCTAACACTAAACCTAAACCTAAACCTAACCTTAGCCCTAAATCTAACCCTCGTCCTAACCCTAACACTAACAGTAAACCTAACCCTAAACTTAGCCCTAAAGCTAAACCTAATCCTAACCGTAACCTTAACACTAGAACTAACCCTAAACCTAGCGCTAAACTTAAACCCAACTCTAGCTCTAAGCCTAACCCTAACCATAAACATAACCCCAGGTTTTACCCTAACCCGAACATTAATCCTACCTCTAAACCTAACCCTAAACATAACCCTAGCTCTAACCCTAACCCTAACCTAAACCTCGCCCTAAAACAAACCCCAACCCTAACCTTAAACCTAGCCCTAAACCTAAACCTAAACCTAGCCCTAAACATAATCCTAATCCTAAACCTAACCCTAAAACTAACCATAACCCAGGCCGAAACACTAAATCTAACTGTAGCCCTAACCATAATCCCAGGCTTAACCCTTACCCTAACCCTAGCCCTAACCATAACCTTAACCCTAAACCTCACCCTAAACCTAGCCCTAACTCTAACACTAAACCTAGCTGTAACTCTAAGCCTAACGCTAAAGCTAGCCCTAACTGTAACCCTAAAACTAACCTTAGCCCTAACCCTAACACTAACCCTAGACCTACCCCTAACCCTAACCCTAACCCTAACCCTAACCCTAACCCAAAAGCTGGCCAAAATCTTAACACAAACCCTAACACATTCCCTAGCTCTAAACCTAACCCTAACCATAAACCTAACCCTAACCCTAATCCAACTCTAACCCTAACATTAAAACAAACGCTAAACCTAGCCCTAACCCTTACGCTAACCCAAGCCCTAACCCTAACACTTCCTCTAAGCCTAACACACAACCTTACCCTAAGCCAAACCCTAAACCTAGGACATAAGCGAAACCAAATCCTAACCCTAAAGCCAACACTAACCCTAACCCTAAACCTAACCTCAGCCCTAAACCTAACCCTAACCCTAATCCTAACCTTAACCCTAAAGCTAGCACTAACTGTAACCATATTCCTAACCTAGCCCTAACCCTAAACCTGAACATACACCTAACCCTAACCCACACCCTGACCCTAAACCAAACTCTAACCCTAACCTTAACCCTAAACCTAACCAAAAACCTAACCCTAAACCAAACCCTAACCCTAGCCTTAACCCTAACACTAAGCATAACCATAGCCCTAACCCTACCCTAAACCTACACTAAAACTTACCCTAACCCTAACAATTACCCTAACCCTAGGCCTCTCCCTAAAACTAACCCTAGCCCTAAACCTAACCCTAAAGCTGGCCAAAAGCCTAAACCTAACCCTAACACTAACCCTAGCCCTATCTTTAACCCTAAACCTCACCCTAACCCTAAAGCTAACCCTACACTTAACCCTAGACCTAACCCTAAAATTAAACCTACAAGTAACCCTCACCATAACCCTAAACCTAACACTAACCCTAGCACTAGCTTTAGCCCTAGTCCCAGACCTAACCACAGCCCTAACCCCAAAACTAAACCTACCCCAAACCCTAATCCAGCCCTAGCCCTAGCCCCAGCCCTACCCTAGTTCCATCCCTAGCCCTTTCCTTAGCCCTAACCCTAACCCTAAACATAACACTTGCGCTAAACCTAACCCAACATTAACTGTAATCCTAGACCTATGCCCAGTTATAGCCATAACCCTATCCCTAACCCCAACTTAACCCGAACCTTAACCCTTAAGCTAGCCTTCACCCTAAACCTAACCCAAGCCCTAAACCTAACCCTAACCCTAAACCTAATGCTAACCCTAACCCTAACCCTAGCACTAATCCTATCCCTAACCCTAAACCTAAACCTAAACTTAGCCCTAAATCTAACTCTAGCCGTAACCCTAACACTAACACTAAACCTAACCCTAACCTTTACCCTAAAGCTAAACCAAAACTAACTGTAACCTTAACACTAGCCCTAACCCTAAACCTTGCGCTAACCCTAATCCCAAATCTAGCTCTACCCTAACCCTAAACCTAACCCCAGGTCTAACCCTAACCCTAACACAAAACCTACTTCTAAACCTAACCCTTAACATAACCCTAGCTCTAACCCTAACCCTAACCTAACCATGGCCCTAAACCAAACCCTGACCCTAACCCTAAACCTAGCTTTGAACCTAAAACTAAACCTAGCCCTATCATTAATCCTAACCCTAAACCTAACCCTAACCCTAACCCTAACCATAGCCATAACCCTAGCCCTAAATTAACCGTAGCCCTAAACATAACCCTAGGGCTAACCCTAAACCTAAACCTAGCCCTAACCATAACCTTAACCCTAAACCTCACCCTAAACCTAGTGCTAACTCGAACACTAAACCTAACCGTAACTCTAACCCAACCCTATATTTAGCCCTAACCATAACCCTCAAACTAACCATAGCTGTAACCCTAACCCTGACCCTAGGACTAACCCTAACCCTAACCCTAGCCCTAACACAACCCTAATGCTGGACAAAACCCTAACACAAATCCTAACCCTAACCCTAGCTCTAACCCTAACACGAACGTTAAACCTAACCTTAACCCTAATTTTTACTCTAACCCTAACACTAAAACAAATGCTCACCATAGCCCTAAACCTAACTCTAAGCCTGGCCTTAACCCTAACACTAAAGCTAACCAAGCCCTAACACTAAAACTTTCTCTAAGCCTAACACCGACCCTTACCCTAAGCCTAACCCCAAACCTAAGCCTAATGTGAATGCAAACCCTAACCCTAAAGCTAGCCCTAACCCTAACCCTAACCCTAACCTTAGCCCTAACCCTAACCCTAACCTTAATCCTAACCCTAACCCTAAAGCTAGCCCTAACCCTAACCATATTCCTAAACCTAGCCTTAACCCTAAACCTAACCATACACCTAACCCTAACCCAAATCCTGACCCTAAAAATAACTCTAGCCCTAAACCTAGCCCAAGCCCTAACTCTAAACCTAAAGCTAACCTTAGCCTTAATCCTAACACTAAGCATAACCCTAGCCCTAACCCTAACCCTAAACCTACACCTAAACTTAACCCTAGCCCTAACACTTACCCTAACCCTAGGCCTATCCCTAAACCTATCCATAGCCCAAAACCTAAACCTAAAGCTGGCCAAAACCCTAACCCTAACCCTATCAATAACTCTAGCCCTAACCCTAACCCTAACCCTAACCCTAAACCTACGGTAACCCTATCACTAGTCCTAAACCTAAAACTAACCCTAGCTGTAAGCCTAAACCTAAACCCAACCATAATTCCAACACAACCCTAACCCTAACCCTAGACCTAACCTTAACCCTTACCCTAAACCTAACCTTAACTTAGCCCTAAAATTATCCCAAGCCCTAACCCTAAACTTAACCATAACCTTTGCCTTAAACTTAGCCCTAAACCTAACCCATAACCTTACACTAGGCCTAACCATAAACTTAGGCCTCAACTTAATCCCATCTCTAGCTCTAACCCTAAACTTAACACTAACCCTAGCACTAACCCAAACCCTAAAACTTACCCTACATCAAAACCTAACAATAACCATAACCCTAGCTCAAACCCTAACCGAAAAATAACCCTGGCCCTATACCTAAACCTAACCCTAACCCTAAACCTAAACCTAAGCCCGAACCGAGCTCTAACCCTAACCCTAACCCTAAACATAGATATAACCCTAACTCTAACCCTAACCCTAGCTCTAAATATAAAAGTAACCTTAACCCTAGCTCTAACCCAAACCCTAACCTATCCCTGGCCCAAACCGTAAACCTAATCCCAAAACTTACCCTAACACTAACTCAAACCTAAAGCTACTCCTAACCCTTTACCTAGCCCTAGACTTAACCCTAGTATAAACACTAATCCTAACCCTAACACAAACCCTGGCCCTAACCCTTACCCTAGTCCTAGCCCTAGCCCTAACCCTCACCCTAACCATAACCCTAACCCTACCACTAGCCCTAAACTTAACCCTAACCCTAACGGTAACTCTAGCACTAACCCTAACACTAAACCTAACCCTAACCCTAACCCTAATCCTAAAGCTATCGCTAATCTTAACACATAACCCTAAACCTAAAACTATCAATAACGCTAACCCTAACCCTATTCCTAGCCCTAACCCTAAACCTAAAGCTAGCCAAAACCCTAAAACTAAACCTATCCCTAACCCAAGGCCTAACAATAATGCTAAACCTAAACCTAACCCTAGCCCTAACCCTAACCCGAACCCTAAACCTAACTGTAGCCATAAACTTAGCCCTAACCCTAACCCTAACCCTAGCCCTAACCCTAAACCTAACCTTAAACCTAAAGCTAGCCCTAACCCTAAACATAACCTTAACCCTAGCCCTAACCCTAAACCTAACCCTACACCTAACGCTATCCCTAAACCTAACCATAAACTTACACCTAAACCTAACCCTAATCCTAACTCTAAACCTAACCCAAACCCTAGCACAAGCCCTAGCAATAATCCTAGGCCTAACCATAGCCATAAACCTAAACCTAAAACTTCCCCTAACCCTAAACCTATCCCTAGCCACAGCCCCAGGTTTTCACTAGTCCTAGCCCAATCTCTAGCCCTAAACCTAACCCTAACCCTAGCCCTAACACTAACCCTGCCCCTAACCATATCACAACCCTAAACCTAATCCTAGACCTAGTCCTATCCCTAACCCTAGCCCTAAACCTAACCCTAACAATAACCCTAAGTGTAACCCTAGCAATAAAACTAACCCTAAAGTTGAACCTAAACCTAACCTGAGCCGTAAACCTTACCCTAAACCTAACCTTAACCCTAACCCTAATCCCAAACCTATCTCTAACCCTAACACTAAACCTAATGCTAACTGAAGCCCTATTCCTAAACCTAAACCTACCCCTAACCCTAACCCTAAACCTAACCCTAGAACTAACCCAAAAACTTACTCTGAGCCTAACACTAAACCTAACCCTAACACTAACCCTTAAACTAACCCTAACCCTAGGTCTAACCCTAACCCTAAATCTAACCCTAGCCCTAAACCTAACCCTTAACCTAACTCTAACCTTAACACTAAACGTAACGCTTACACTAGACCTATTCCTAACCCTAAAACAAGCCCTAACCCTAATCCTAAACCTAACCCTTGCCCTAACCCTAAACCAACATTAACAGTAATACTAGCCCTATCCCTAGTCCTAGCCTAAACCGTAGCCTAACCCCATCCTAACCCTAACCCTAACCCTTAACCTGGCCCTAACCATAACCCTAACCCTAGCCCTAACCCTAACCTTATTCCAAGTCCTAACACTAACCATAACCCTAACCATAACCATAACACTACACCTAACCCTAACCCTAACCCTATCCCTACCCACACCTAACCCTAACCCTAGATCTTATCCTAGACCTAAACATTACATTAATGCTAACCCTAACCCTAAACCTAACCCTAACCGTAGCCCTAATCCTAAACCTAACCGTAACCCTAGCCCTAACTCTAGCCCTAACCCAATCCCTAAACATATCCCTAACCCTAACCCACCCCTAAGCCTAACGCTAGTACTTAACCTAACCCTAAACCTTAACCTAACGCTAATCCTAGCCCCAAACCTAAACCTTACCCTACAGCTGGCCCTAAACCTAAACCAACCCATAACCCTAACCCTAACACTAAATCTAGCCCTAACCCTAAACCTAACCCTAGCCCTAACCCTAGGCCTAACACTAACCCTAACCATAGCTCTAACCCTAACCCTAACCCTAAACTTGGACCAAAGCGTATCACTAACCCTAACCCTATCTCTAACCCCAGCCCTATACCTATCCCTAAAACAAACCCTAAACCTAGACCTAACACTTAACCTTAACCTAACCATATCCCTATCCCTATTCCTTTCCCTAAATATAGCCCTAACACTAATGCTAAAACTTCACCTAACCCAAACCCTAACCCTAATGATAACCCTAACCCTAACCCAGCCCTAAACCTGGCCCTAATGCTAACCCTAACCCTAACCTTAGCCCTAACCCTAACGGTAACCCTAACCCTAAAACTAGTCCTAACCCTAAACCTGGCCCTAACCCTAAACCTAACTCTAGCTCTATCCCTAACCCTAAAACTAATGCAAGCTGTAACCCTAACACTAACCCTGGGCCTAAACCGAACCCTATCCCTAACACTACCTCTAAACCTAACCCTAACCTTACCCTGGCCCTAAACCTAATCCTACTCGTAACCCAAAACCTAAACCCAGCCCTAACCCTAACGCTATCCCTAACTTTAACCATAAACCTATCACTGGCCCTATCCTTTGTCCTAGCCATAACTCTAGCCCTAACCCTAACCCTAAACCTAACACTAACCCTAAACCTATCTTTAGATCTGGCCCTAGCACTAGCCCTAGTTCTAGACCTAACACTAGCACTAACCCTATCCTTAAACCTAACACTAAAACTCAACCTAACCCTAACCCTAACACATGCCCTAACCCAAACCCTAACTTTAATGCTAACCCTAACCCTAACCCTAATTTAGCCCTAAACTTACCCCTAAACCTAAACCTAACACTAAGCCTAACCCTAGCCCTAAGCCTAACCATAACCCTAACTCTAAACCTAACCCAAACCATAAATCTAGCTCTAACCCTCGACATACCCTAACCTTAACCAAACCCTATTCCTATGCCAAGCCCTAGCACTACCCCTATCCCTAATCCTAACATTATCCCTAGCCCTAAATTAATCCGAACCCTAAACCTAACCCTAACCCTAAACATAGACTTAACCCTAAACCAAACCCTACACCTAAACCTAACCCTACCCTTGACATTAACCCTAGCCCTAACCCTAGCTTTAAGCCTAACCCTAACCCTTACCCTAGCTTTAAACCGAACCCTAACCCTAACCATAGATCTAACCCTAACCCTATCCTAACCATTTAGCTAAATCTAACCCTAAACCTAACCCTAAACCCAGATCTAAACCTAACCCTAACCCTAACCCTAACACTAACACTAACACTAGTGTTGCCTTAGTCCTAATATTAACCCTAGCCTTAACCATAAGCCTAAACCTAAACATAAACCTAACCCTATCCCTAGGCCTAGCCGTACACGTAGGAATATTCCTAGCCCTATCCCTAGCCCTAAACCTAACCGCAACACTAACCGTAACCCTTAAACTAAACTTAGTCCTTAACCAAACACTACCCCAAACCCTAACCCTAGCCCTAGACCTAAACCTAACCCTAACACTAACCATAACCCTAAACCTATCCCTAGCCCTAGCCCAAGCCCTAACCAAAAACCTAACCCTAAACCTAACCTTAGGCCTAAAACTTACCCTAAACCAAAACCTACACCTAACCATAACCCTAACCCTATCACTAACCCTAAACCTACACCTAACCCTAATGCTAACCCTAATGCTAACCCAAACCCAAACCCTAACCTGGCCCTAACCCTATCCCTAACGCTAAACCTAAACCTAACCTTAGCCCTAACCCTAACCCTAAACCTAACAATAACCTAACACAAGCCCTAACCCTAAACCAAGCCCTAAACCTAATCCTAACTCTAGCTCTAACCCTAACCCTAACCCTAACCTTAGCTCTAACCTTAAACCTAACCTTAATCCTGGCCCTAAACTGAACCCTAAACCTAACCCTAGCTCTAACCCTATCCCTAACCTAACCTTGGCCTTAACCCTAACCCTACACCTAAACCTAAACCTAAACCCAGGCCTAACCCTAAACCTATCTCTAACCATACCCATAAACCTAGCACTAGCACTAGCCTTAGTTCTAGCCATAACCCTGGCCCTAACCCTAACCCTAAACCTAACACTAAGTCTCATCCTATCTCTAGCCCTGGCCCGAGACCTAGACATAGATGTAGTCCTAACACTAGCATGAAACCTATACTTATACCTAACCCTAAACCTAAACCAAACCCTCACCCTAACACAAGGCTAACCCTAACCCTATATTTAGCCCTAAGCCTAACCCTTAAACTAATGCTACCCCTAACACTTGCCCTAACCCTAAACCAAGCCCTTAATAAATACCTAGCCCTTGCCCTAACCCTAACCCTAGCGCTAACACTAACTCTAACCCTAACTCTAACCTCAAAACTAACCCTAACCCTAACCATAAAAATAACCCTAACCCTAACACTAACCTTATCCCTAACCTTAACCTGAACCTTAACCCTAACCCTAATCTTAGCACAAACCCTAACCCTAAACCTAAACATAAACCTAACACTAACACTAACCATAACCCTAAACCTAACACTTAAGCTATTGTTAAACTTAACCATTACCCTAACCCTAGTCCTAAACCTAACTCTAAACCTGACGCTAAACCTAAGCCAAAACCTATCCCTAATCCTAACCCAAACCCTGACACTAACCCTAGCCCTAAGCCTAAACCTAGACATAAACCTAAACCTAAACCTAGCCCTAACACTAACCCTAACCTTAGCCCTAACCCTAAACCTAACCCTAGCCCTAGCCCTAGCCCTAAAACTAACCCTAACCATAGCTCTAACCCTAACCCTAAGCCAAACCATAGCCCAAACCGTAACTCTAACCCGAACACTAACTCTAACACCAGCCCTATACCTAAACCTAAACCTAACCCTAAACCTAGCCCTAACACTTACCCTTAACCTAACCAGAACCCTATCCCTATCCCTTACCCTAAACATAGCCCTAACCCTAACCCTAAACCTACACATAACCGAAACCCAAAACCTAATGATAACCCTATCCCTAACCCAGGCCTAAACCTAGCCCTATCGCTAACCTTAAACCTAACCTTAGCCCTAAACCTAACGGTAAACCTAACCTTAACCCTAACACTAGTCCTAACCCTAAATCTGGCCCTAACCCTAACCCTAACTCTAGCTCTATCCCTAACCCTTAAACTAACCCTAGCTGTAACCTTAAACCTCACCCTGGCCTTAAATCGAACACTTTCCCTAATCCTACCTCTAACCCTAACCCTAACTCTAACCCTAACCCTAAACTTAACCTGGCCCTAAATCTAATCCTACCCATAACCCTAAATTAAACCCAGCCCTAACCCTAACGCTATCCCTAACCCTAACCATAAACGTAGCACTGGACCTAGCCTTAGTCCTAAGCATAACATTAGCATAACCATAACCTTAAACCTAAAACTAAACCTTACCGTAAACCTAAGGCTAATACAAGCCCTAACTCTACCACTAACCTTAACACTTTCCCTAACCCTAACCCTAAATTAGCCCTAAACTAAGCCCTAAACTTAAACCTAACCCTAAGTCTAACCCCAGTCCTAAGCCTAAGCATAACCCTAACTCTAAACTTAATGCTAAACTTAACTCTAGATCTAACCCTAGCCCTAAACCTAACCCTAACTCTAAACTTATCCCTATGCCTAGCCCTAGGCCTATCCCTATCCCTAACCCTAACATTTAACCTAGGCCAATACTTAAATCTAACCCTAACTCTAACCCTAACCCTAACCCTAACCTTAGCCCTAAACCTTACCCTAAATTAACCAAACACTAACACTAACCCTAACCTTTTCCCTAACCCTGGCCCTAACCATAGCCCTAAACCTAACACTAACCCTAGCCCTAACATTAACCCTAACCGTAACCCTAGCCCTAAACCCAACCATAATTCTAACCCTAACCCCATCCAAAACGATAACCCTAATCCTAACACTATCCCAAAACCTAATGCTAACACAAACCCTACCATTAACCTAGCCCTAAACCTAAATGTAACCCTAGTCCTAACCCTAACCCTAACCCTAAATTTGGCCCTAACCCTAAACATAACCCTAGCCCTAACCGTAGCCCAAAACCTAAACCTAACCCTAAACATTACCCTAACTCTAAAACTAACCCTAACCCTCACCCTAACCCTAAACCTAACCCTACACCTATCCCTAGCACTAACCCTAAAAGTAAACCTACACCTAACCCTCAACATAACCCTAAACCTAACACTAATGGTAGCACTAGCCCTAGCCCTTGTCCCAGCCCTAACCCCAGTCCTAACCCCAAACCTAAACCTAAACCTAACACTAACCCTAACCATAACCATAACCATAACCCTAGCCCTAACTTAACCATAGCCCTACACATAACCCTAGGGCTAACCCTAACCCTAAACCTAGCCCTAACCATAACCTTAACCCTAAACCTCACCCTAAACCTAGCGCTAACTCAAACACTACACCTAACTGTAACTCTAACCTAACCTAAAATTTAGCCCTAAACCTAACCCTCAAACTAACCATAGCCGTAACCCTAACCCTGACCCTAGGACTAACCCTAACCCTAACCCTAGCCCTAACACAACCCTAATGCTGGCCAAAACCCTAATGCAAACCCTAACCTTAACCCTAGCTCTAAACCTAACCCGAAAGTTAAACCTAACTTTAACCGTAATCCTTACTCTAAACCTAACACTAAAGCAAATGTTCACCATAGCCCTAAACCCAAGTCTAAGCCTGGCCTTAACCCTAACCCTAGAGCTAACCAAGCCCTAACACTAAAACTTTCTCTAAGCGAAACACATACCGCTACCCTAAGCCTAACCCCAAACCTAAGCCTAATGTGAATGCAAACCCTAACCCTAAAGCTAGCCCTAACCATAACCCTAATCCTAACCTTAGCCCTAAACCTAACCCTAACCTTAATCCTAACCCTCACCTTAAAGCTAGCCCTAACCATAACCATATTCCTAAACCTAGCCTTAACCCTAAACCTAACCATACACCTAACCCTAACCCAAACTATGACCCTAAACCTAACTCTAGCCCTAACCCTAACCCTAAACCTAGCCCAAGACCTAACTCTAAACCTAAAACTAACGTTAGCCTTAATCCTAACACTAAGCATAACCCTAGCCCTATCCCTAACCCTAAACCTACACCTAAACTTAACCCTATCCCTAACACTTACCCTAAACCTAGGCCAATCCCTTAACCTAACCCTAGCCCAAAACCTAACCCTAAAGCTGGCCAAAACCCTAACCCTAACCCTTACACTAACCCTAGCCCTTACCCTTACCCTAAACCTAACCCTAACCCTAAACCTACCATAACCCTATCAGTAGTCCTAAACCAAAACCTAACCCTAGCTGTAAGTCTAATCCTAAACCCAACCCTAATTCCATCAACAACCTAACCCTAACCCTAGACCTAACCTTAACCCTAACCCTAAACCTAACCTTAACTTAGCCCTAAAATTATCCCTAGCCTTAACCCTAAACGTAACCCTAAACTTAGCCTTAACCTTAGACCTACACCTAACCCATAACCTAACACTAGGCCTAACCATAAACTTAGGCCTAAACCTAAACCCATCTCAAAGTCTAACCCTAAACCTAACCCTAACCCTAGCACTAACCCAAACCTTAAAACTTACCCTACATCAAAACGTAACCCTAACCATAACCTTAGCTCAAACCCTAACCGAAAAATAACCCTGGCCCTAAACCTAAAACTAACCCTAAACCTAACCCTAACCCTAAGCCCAAACCGAGCTCTAAGCCTAACCCTAACCCTAAACCTAGCTCTAACCCTAACCCTAAACCTAACCCTGGCTCTAAACTTAAAATTAACCCTAACCCAAGCTCTAACCCTAACCCTAACCTAACCATGGCACAAACCCTAAACCTAACCTCAAAACTAACCCTAACACTAACTCAAACCTAAAACTACTCCTAACCCTAAACCTAGCCCTAACCTTAACCCTAGTCCAATATCTAATCCTAAACCTAACGCAAACCCTGGCCCTAACCTTAAACCTAGTCCTAAACCTAGCCCTAACCCTCACCCTAACCGTAAACCTAACCCTAACTCTAGCCCTAAACCTAACCCTAACACTAACTGTAACTCTAGTACTAACCCTAACACTAAACCTAACCCTAACCCTAAACATAATCCTATACCTATCCCTAACCTTAAGCCTACACCTAACCCTAAACCTAAACCTATCAATAACTCTAACCGTAACCCTAAGACTAACCATAACCCTATTCCTAGCCCTAAGCCTAAACCTATAGCTGGCCAAAACCCTAAAGCTAAACCTATCCCTAACCCTAGGCCAAACCATAATGCTAACCCTAAAACTAACCCTAGCCCTAACCCTAACCCAAACCCTAACCCTAACTGCACCCATAAACTTAGCCCGAACCCTAATCCTAAACCTAGCCCTAACC
>JAQZBX010025475.1:0-29513 GCA_029593785.1 Cabassous unicinctus
GGGGAGATGCTAGGAGGAAAAGGAACCGGAGGAGAGGAGACCCAGGGAAGCACAATGTTTAGAGAATTAAGGGCAGTTAAAGTGGCTGCTACGAGAGTAAAGGTGATGATACCCGAGGAAGGGTCACTCATTTTATAACTAAGAGGTTACCAGTGACCCTTGCAAAAATGGTTTCTGTGAGCCCGTGAGGATGCAAGCCAGAGGGCAAAGGCTGAGAATCTGGGGGTAGTGAGATTAGGGGGTAATGAATGCCACTAAGGGCAAATCACAAGGGTAAGGATGAAAATGAAAATTCACAAGTGTCAGAAGACCAGACTGATGTGACCTTAAACTTTTAAATTTTAATGGTTTTATTGTGAAAGAAAGATCAGAAGCATTCTTATCATAACTCTTCTCAAAATTATTAGGAAGGCAAACAAGCCCAGTGGATAAGAACTAGATTTCTGGTTCAAAATAAGGAAGATCAGCCTCTGAGTGCTCTCTGAAAATGGAACAGACCATTTTGTAAGCATTAAGTTTCTCAAAGCATTTGGACTCTGTGCAGTTTAAAGATTACCAATAGGGATTCACAAGGTAGAAAGGTGTTCACCGATGACATCTAATACCCACTTCCAGATGAGATTTTCTGAACTGCTCTCATCTCTGGTTGATCATATGCTCGCAGAGCCCCTGACTCACTCTTCCTATGTATCGAAAACAGAATGTCCACAGTGCCTGGTCCAGTAGACAACTCTGATGTGAGACAGTTACCACAGAGATACTCTCCCATGTTAGACACACACACATGCAAACATATTTATATACATATATATAAGATGTGTATAATGTGTGTCAACATATGTTCATATTCACTCAAATCAAAGAAGTTTTTATTAAAAATTTACTTATCATAAACTCATGAAGTCAACTTCATGGAGAGAATCTAAATAAATAATATTTGGGTATTCCACAAGTGTCAATTTTAATATTGAAGAAAGTAAGTGCAACCAGAATATAGAGAAGAAAGATGTAACTTTGGTTGCTTAGTCGGATAAGTTTTCAATTTCTAATATTCAAATTAATTAAGTAGGTAAGATGATTGATCACAGAGAAAGCACAGTGATGGCTGCAGTCAAGGAAAGCTGGAGAATGTTGAGTCGTCCTTGAATGATTCTGAAAGGAGAGGAAAGAGAAACATGGTGGCATTTCCAAAGCTGCCCTGCCCCTCTCTGCTCACACAAGGTAATGCGTGTGGCACATATTATTACGTATGTGAGGAAAAAGGCAGAGAGGATGAGACCCTCTTTTCTATGTAAATATTTGAGACCTCCACATGAGAGAAGTTGTGCTTTTAAACTATTTTGCATTAAGAAAATTCAAAGTCACAAAAAATTACAAGTTCAATTATTCTGAATGAGTACACATATATATCAACTTTATATATATAATTCTCTTTTTATGTGTGTGTATATGTATATATACACTCATTTGTACATTGGGAACATAGAACTCAATAATAACTGATTTTATTTTTTTTAGGAGGTACCAGGGATTGAACCTAGGACATCATACATGGGAAGCAGGCACTCAACCACTAAGCTACATCGGCTCCCCAATGAGAGTTGAGTTTTTCATAGTTTATTTTGCTTTTAGGACAGGGGATAGAACGCGGGACCTTGTACATGGGAAGCAGGCGCTCAACCACTTGAGTAACATCCGCTCCCCAGTACCTGACAGTTTTACAGATATGGATTCTTGGAGTCTATGAAATAATGGTAGATGGGGATCCGGTGGGGGTGACTTGAAGACCTGACCTGAAGAAACTTCAAATGTCTGTGACAAGGACGGCCGCTTGGGTAGGGGTAAGCAGATGTCCCGGTTTGCTGTGTGCACGCTAATAAAGCACCACAATCTGCATGGCTGGAACCAATAGCAGTTTCTTGTCCCATGGCTTTGGAGGTCAGTGATCTGAAATCAAGGTGCACGCAGGCCCTGCTTCCTCTGAGACCCGCGGGGTCGTGGCTGGGCCTGCTGCAGTCCCTGACCTCACTCCATCTCTGCCTCCATCACGTGGTCACCTCTGTCTCCCGCTGGCTCGTCCACGCTTCTTCTCCTTATAAGGACGCCGGCCATATTGCACGAGGACCCTCCCTAATCCAGTCTGCCCTCATGCTGACTAATCACATCTTCAAAGGTCCTCTTTCCAAATGGGCTCACACTCACGCACCTGGAGTTAACAACTGGACGTATCATCTTGGGAGACGCAATGCAAATCCAAAACACGGGATTGCTCTCCAGACGGGATCCCACAGGCAATTTACATGAGGAGGGAATATACCCCAAAGTGACAAAGTTAAAAACGTAGACAAAGGTTGTCAGCATGCCCCTTTTCCCACAGTTTACACACAGGATATTTTTGCATGAAGATGAGTGCATGGCTGTAGTCACCTGTGATCAATTGGAAGGTCTCAGGAGAGAAACCTCAGAGTTCCTCGCGAGGCCCTCCGCAGTTCAGACACCTGCTCTCCGAAACGGGCTGATACTGTTTTACTTCTGTTTAAACTCACCTGCATTTCACCTGCGCAGCAGTAGCAGGAGGACACTGTGCCTGACCTGGGACGTCTACGTTAGCGCCTCTTCCTGCGGCAGAGGTGACTGAAGGTGGGCCCTTTCGTGGCTGGTATGCCCGATTTCAAGGGAACAGTGGGGGCAGGAAATAGGCGGGTTGGGCTAGAACAAACGACCTAATAAAGGATTAATTCTGTAGTGGAGAGTCAGCAACTCAAATTACAGTGGCCAGGAGGGGTGTGGAGAGCCGTGATTTGATCCTGCCAACAATGACAGACAAGGAGATTTTATTTGTCAAGGGAACTTGGCAGCACAAGTCTCCAGGCAGAAATGATACACTGTCAGAGGGTGGCTGCGCCTTGGTTCCGGGAGGTCTGTCCACACTGGGGATGAATCAGAGGCTGAGAATAGACAGAATGGGGAGAAGTTCTTGCTCCTGGAGAAAAGTTCTTGGCAAGAGGGATGCTGTCAATGTCACAGCTAAAGTCTTTCCAACAAGACTTTAGTTCACTACTGAAAGTACAAACTGAAAAACACAAGGGTAGCCTAGTCCTATGAAATGGCAAATATGACAGGTATTAGAGAAACTGAGTTGACCTAGATGGGCATGGGAGTTACTAGAGGTAACTAGATTTAGGAAAGGTAAACCAATCTTGGACTCCCTCCAACCAGTGCAGACCACAAATGAAGGGTCAATAAGGCTGGACCCCAAAGTCTCAAGCTGAGCAGGGCTGGGGAAGGCAAGGGCTCTTGAGAACTGTCTATGATGCACCTACCAGCTACTGCCTGTCTAGTATCTATTCAGTAGTTGTTTTTCAGCATTGTTTCCTCTCCAAGTGTTTGGACTCCCCTTGGCCTCAGGATGAGCTGGCACAATTGATGGGAAGATGGCAGTGTCTCAGATTCTTCCTTCTGTTGGCTTCCCGTCACAGCTAGCAGATTCCAGGTCTATGTCAATGTGGCAAGCTGCAGCTGCAGCCTCAGCAATGCAAATCTAAGGTGAAAGTCAGCCAGAGTACATGGCCCCCAGGAAGGTATGAGCAGGAAGTTCCAACAGGTGGGAGAACACAAATTACCAGCCTGAAGGGGAGAGCCAGCCAGGTGCTTGGGGAATCTGCAAGCTGCCCAAACTTCTGGACCAAAAGGAACACACAGCAGCTAAGTACAGAGCCAGAGGAACATCTACACACCGGCTCTCGGCTCCACATCAAGGAATATTGAGGTGGGTTCAAATCATGCCTTGCATTTTCATAGTGCTTTAGAGTTTGTTCAGAAAAGCATTTCCACCTGCATTATGTCATTTGACCCTCAAACCACCTTGTGATGTGGACAGGGTAAATACTGCTATCTCCATTTGTACAGGGGGAAAGAAATGCCTTAGGAGACATAGTTTTTATATAAGGCACGCTGTGATTCAATATTTTCAACACAAAATTAGTCCTGTTTCTTTGCGTGAAGTCAGGGCTAAGTGACATACATACCGCCCAGATACTGCAATATTTAGGAAATGCAGACTAGCTCACAGAGTCCTCCAGGTGCTGTTTCCACAACTTTCTACCTGCACAGCCTTTCTGTGGACTGCTGGTGGGAGGCGGAAGTGCGGTGATGCTCTGACTTAGGACAGGACTCTGCTTTGAATTCCATCTGAACAAGGACCATTTCCTTAGTGGAGAAGATAGGGCCTAGCAGACACCAGAAATTAACTTGTAATTTGATGGGCTTTGTGGCCTGTCAGATTCATGAGATGATCTCTTCATAGCTTTTACCCCATATCTAAACTTCTCATTGAGGTTGAGATTTGATAAAATCTCAAATATCAAAGGATTTCAGGACAGTTATGCCAAAGCACTTCAAAGACATCACATCCATGAAAGCACTCTATTAAGCACTTCATAACACTGATTGATTTTTTAAAGTCAACATGGGAGAAGAATTTGAGGATTTTTTTTTATTGGAAACATATGTACCTTATTCACATCCTTCCACAAAGAAAACATATGTTAAACTCACAAATGCATTGCATAAAAGCAAACACGGCCAATTACTCACTGGGACCTCAAAATCACAATGAGAAGATGATGCTATTAGTCATAATATATTATGACACAAAATTAGATTCTGTAAGTGCAGGGCAGATGTATTTCTCTGCATACCGATCAGAGACTTGGTCTTCATCTGATTCACAGTTCATTCAGCTCGTCATCTGCAGTGCCACTACACCACAGCTGCTCTCGGTAGGAACTTCCCTGCACAGCAAACAAGACCCAGTTTCTTAATACTTCCACTGAAAACGGCCAGGCCATTTAGGAGTAAGCAACTCATTCTGCCAACGTTAACAATGTTATTAGGCAAGAACAATACGTTGGCTCAGGAAATTACAGAGGAAATTTTAGATGAAAACCCCAAAGAAATTTATTACTTTATAATTTTCTTATACAAAAGGCAACTTTGCTTTTAATCATATCACTCCATTTTCTGTTTATTCAAATTACTGGTCTGGAGCCAAGCAATTCTACTTCTGCCAATTTCCCATTTTTCCAGGCTTATTTTCAACAGGTTGCCTGCAATTAAGAAGCTAAAATAGCATTAAGAGAAGTTCATATTTTTATACACCATAGCTTAAAATAAAAAGCAAATTTTCTTTTTCTAAGAAAACAATCCACTTGTCTTTATAAGGATAAGAAAATGAAAAGGTGCACTATAAAGAATTTTTAAGTATGCCTAGATAACTAACACTAGTAAATAATACTTTAGAAATAACATTTTATTTTTTTCCTCTGGAAGAAAAAGAGTTATGAATATTTATACATTTCCCTAAACTTTAGATGAAAGTTTCCTAAATAAGTTTAAATGTAGGTTTAATACAGAGCTACTCTTATTATAAAACTCTCAGCCTTTCTCTAAATCTTGAGCAATTCCATGCCTCTCTTTGCTGAAGTACACTTTTCTCTTATAATTTTCCAAGTGAAAGTTTACATTGTCAACTCCGTTTAAGATTTAATTTCTAGCTGATTTTCTTTTACAAATATCAAGTCCATTTGAATAAATATTTGCCATTATTTTAAACACAACAGTATTGAATATAACTAATTCATGCTAAATGCAATCTCATACCTTCCCCCCAAACTTGAAGTCAATACTTAAAAACACCCTACAGAAAACAATCTAAATCAGAACTGCAATTTGATAAAAAATTTAAATTAGTAATTTAAGCTAAACTTATATTTCCATATGGAAACCATTTCAAAAATAAAGTGCTTTCTAACTCGACAATAGCTAATTATATATTAAGCTAATTGAGACAAACCAAGTAAACAAAATCTAAAGATGGGTTATTCAGTGCTACGAGTGTAGGACTCAAACTACGTTGCAGTTACATGTGGGAACAGCCAGTGCAGGCGTCCAGGCATGTTCTACCTACATTTACCTCACAGCACCAGCTCCCGCAACAGGGTGCATCCCACACCGTATTTATCCCATGATATTTGGAAGAGAAAGCCATTTGCGGATTTTTGGATGAATACTCTGCCATTAAATGCCTGCCTCTATGCATGTATTTGTTCCAGGTTCAGAAGTGCACTTCCAGGTTCTGAAGTGCACATTCTTAAGCCAGGCATCTCTCTGAGGTAAATACACGGGCATTGTTTTAAACACAGGAAATGGTGATGAATGGTTTATGTAACATAATCTCACAATATAAAAATTATTAGGGAGTACATGATCATTAAACACTTTTTAAAATATTATTTTTCAAATAGCAGCCCCGAAAGAGCACCAAAATGGGGGATTCGGTTTTATGTCTAGTTGGAACTCAGAGGCCAAGAGCGAAATGAAAGGTCCTTCCTCACAAAGTATAAAGTGAAATAACCTGAGTCCTTAACACACTCACTCTGAGAAACGCCTCTCCCTGCCAAGGAGGAGAGGCCATCATCTCACACTGCAAACACCGGCGGCGGGACAGAAACGTATCCTTGCAGCCATCGGACAGGTTCCAATAGGACTCTGCATTCTCGCAATCTGTCCATATGGAGGCAATTCCCGAGGCCCTGCTCCCTCTACCACTTCCAACCTGCGTGTAAGGAGAGTCGCTCACACGCACAAGCACGCAGAACTCAATTCCAACACGCACACCGCTGAGCAGACCGCTGACTTCGACCGCGCGAGTTAACTGCGGTGGTGCCCGCCGCCCCCGCGCGTTGAAAACCACGCAGAAAGCAGCGCTGCTGGAGAGAAGCTGCGCTGGGAGAGGGCTCCGGCTGGGAGATCCGGGGCCCGCGACGCCGCTCGGCGAGCGCAAACTCCGCCGGGGTCGGTAAAGACGCGCACCGAGGCTGTGTACCTTCGCGCAGGTATTACTCCAAGTGCCAAATGTGCCTCTTTGTCCCCTGAAATGTCCTATGAACAAGAGGCCCCGCTGCGAGGACAGCGGGTCCGTTTTAGTCCTAAAAGCCGGCGGAAACCAAATGGGGGGCGCACACGCGCGCACACACGTGCGCACACACACGGGCGGAGCCGCTCCTCCTGCCGTGACACCTGGCGCCTGGGACCCGGCCCTGGGGGACAGATCATCAAGGAGACGGAGCGCGGGAGGGGCGACCCCGGCTCGGCATCGCTCCGGCCCCTTTCCCGGCACTTGAGGTCACCCCGGCCAGAGCCACCCTCAGCCCGGGAGCCCCAACTCTGCCCCAGCTCGCGCTCTCGAGTGCCCCTCTCCCCCCTCCCCGAACTAACGGACGAGCCTTCTCCAGTCCCCCCTTTAAACTCCAAAAGCAACCACAGCTTCCCACCCGCGCTGCAAACTTTTTCCTCCTTTCACAACGCTCCAAGGCGTGACACCAGGTCAGCCGCTCCGGCCACCCGCGTCGCCCAGCGCCCCGGTGGCGCGCGCTGTCCTTACCTGGCCGCTGCGCTCCAGGTGGCCGTCCCACGCCGCCGGCCAGCGGCTCCTCGGCACGCGGGGGGCGCCCGCTCCAGCGTCCCTCGGTCGCCTCGGGCCCCGCTGCTAGAGAGCCACCGTCCTAGGACCGCGCGTCGCTGCCCGGGGCCGCCCTCGGGGTCATCGCCCGTCTTTTTTCCCGAGGCAGGCTGGCGAGGAGTGCGGGCTTTCGGGTCGGCACCGAGTTGTCCCCGGCGTGCGCCCCCGGGCAGCCGAGGCCGCGCGTCACATGCCGCCTCCGGACAGCGGCGACACCTGCCCCGGCGGCCGCGCTCCCGCTCGGCACTGCCGCCCCCGAGCCTCGGGCTCCCGTGCGCGCTGCGGCCCTTCCCGCTCCCCCTCTTTGGGTCCTCTCTCCAGCACCCCCACCCCACTCTTCTTCCCTTCCTCCTCCTCCTTGGCGTCTCCCCCTCTACCGCGTCGGCTTCTTTCCCCAAAAGCAGACACAAGTGGAAGGAAGGTCTTTCCCTCCTCCCAAACTCTTCCTCTGCCTGCTGGTGGCGATCGCGGCTGCTGCCGCCGCTCCTCCTCCTCGGCTTCCTCCCGCTGCTCCTCCTCCTCCTCCTCCTCCTCCCAGGGCTGCCGGCGCTCTTGGAAGGCACCCGCCGCCTGCCGGAGCCCCGGGCCCGCGGCGCTTCCGAGCATGCCCAGTTGCCTCGCTGGCGACGCACCCGACTCCCGCGTGCCTGCCCCGCGCCTCGCCCTGGGTCTCTGCGTGCGAGCCGTGGGAGACCCCAGGGCAGCCCGAGGGTGCGCGCCCCCAGGGCGGAGGGGAAGGAGGGAGGAGAGCCTCACCCACCCGCCCGGCCCCACGTGTTTCCAAATTGTGCTCAGGGAGCTTCAAGGACAGATGTGGATGGTTAGTTTAGTTTGGGCTCCTGTGATTTGATTCTCCTGGACTGCCTAGGATTGGAAGGAAGTCAATTCTTGGGGCAACCTACTGATGAGAGGAGAGCACCAGCTCAGTTAGAATCTACTACTCAGTCGGAAACCTCCTCTACCGAGGCGCCCGGGGCATGCGTTTTCCTGACATTGATTGAAAGTTCCATTATGCCCGGGCTTCTTAACCAGGGGTCCAGGGACAGCCCCAACCCCCCCAATGGGTCCGTGGAAAGATTTCAGGGGGGGTCCCTAAACTTGAATTGAAAATTAAAAAAAACACAAACATTCTTGTGGGGACGTGTTGGTGCGGGTGTGATATATTTATTAAATTATACACAGTTTAGTGTGGACTTATATGATTTTTATTTTGATGTAGTGTGCTCTGAGTGCAGTGGATAACTGCCTGCAGAAAGGTTGGTAAGGATGGCGGAGATGGTTTTATGTCGCCATGGGAAAATGGGAATCTCTAAATGTTTGCTGAAAATTGACCGTTTGAACAGATGTTGAACAAATGTGTTAGGTTATCAGGTATTGAAATTATGGGAAAGTTGTAAAACGTAATTTTGAATAATCCTAAAATTTAATTGAAAGACATGCCCGTGTTGAGTGTCATAAAACAATCTGCCCCTACATTCTGAGAAAGGGTCCCTGGTTTTCACCTGACTGGCAAAGGGGTCCGTGAACAAAAAAGATTACGAGCCCCCGCTTTATGCAGAAAAACATAGTAGAGTATGTCTTGGTTTCTCCAAGCTTCGGAATTTGAGAAAATAAGAAAAACATCCATATAAAAGACATGGCACACACACACCCACACAAATAAATACACACACACACATGCTCACACAGTTTTATTAAATCAGAAAATTAAAGGTGTGATCTTACCACCTGAGGGCCTTAAAGCTCATCTGTGACAAGAGGAATGAGAAAGTCCAAATAATAAAATAATTTCAGGCTATACTCTTCGCTAATGAAATATGGAAAAAGTGGGGAGATGCCGAAGGTGCAAAGGTACCATACAGGCTACCCCAGAGCACTCTAAATAGTTTTTCGAAAGAACCTGTAAGGAAATACAGTAGCAAGATGGAAGGAGAATCCCATTAGAAAGGACAAACATGGTAATTACCAAGACGAAAGAAAAGGAGGCAAAAAGAGGTTGTGAGATTTTAGGATGAACTGACCCTTTAACAATATTAAAGGCAGCAAAATGATTTTATTAGTTCTATTTGGCCTACGAAGCTGAACAGGATAAGAGCTGCTCTTTGAGAACATAAGTAATGGTAAGAGGATAATTAGAAGTATTTAAATTCCTTTCTGGGTCTATGTTCTCCTTTAAATAGGGAAGAAACTATATATTGTTTAGAGAGAATGGAGGTCATAATAGGGGGAAAGTCGGTGAGAAAGCATGTGGCTGTTGACATTAATTCACCTCCCAGGCTGGGCGGAATTACCTGCCTGGTACTGGAATGATGATTGCATTAGTCTAGCAGGACACTGCTCACTGGCCCTGTGTGAGCTGCCTGTATCATTGCCTGATCTTCAAAACAGACATGCAAACAAGGATTTTATCCCCCAATTAATAAAGGAGATAAGGCAGGAATTTAAGGAATTAAGTAAATTGCCTGATATACAGCTAGTAAGAGGTACATGAATTCAAATGCAACTATAGCTTTCTCATTACATAAGATTCATATTTGCCTGTGGGGACAGGAGTCTGTTCAATAATATTTGTTGAACCCATAAAAAGCAGACAAAGGGCCAGTTTTCAAGAAAAAAGACAAAAGGTAGACAAAATGGTATCTATACCTTTGACCCTTGGCAACAGCACTCTAGAAAATATCATGGAATAATTTGTGAGTAATTATAAAAGAAAAGAAACAGCTAGGATTTTGCAAAACTATCAGACTAATCTAATATCTTTTTGAAAATAACCCCTAAACTCATAGATAAGGTCAATGGTAAAGGTATGACGTTTTCTGATTCCAGACAATCTTCTCATCATCATTATGGACCAGATAAATGTAGATTGCATGTTTGTATTGAACAAACTACAAACTAAGAGTTTGAACAGATTTGCCCTAAAGGTCTTGGTAAGTGGATCCATGCTGGGTTCTAGTACGGGTTTTTTCTGAGCTTGGTGTCCAGCAGATTTTATCAAGTTAGAGGAAAACATAAACGGGAAACGTTAGACTTGAGAATGAGCCAAATTAGGGGCAGTGCTAATTTATAAAATGCCAAAAATCAGAACTCCAAGAGTATTTCACTTTGGAAGTTGATCCTAAACAAAGAAGATAAACTAGAGTTGACATACATTTTGAAATCCTACATTTTAAGTTATTTTTTTTTAATTCACAGGATTAGCATAGGATGTATTAATTTATTCAATTATGAAATGAGACTGTTTACAGCCAAGACAGTTAGCTAATAGCACATTTACCATTCTACTGTTAAATAACTATAAAGCCTAGTCAAAATATATAAAGCAATATTTGCAGTTATGAACAGTAAACAAATGGGCTGTAATCTTTGAGTGAGAGGAGACATGGAAGATGTGACAGTTCGAGATTATTTTTGTGAATACCAAAAAAGGAAAGATTATGTTTGTAAACTAATCTACTCCTCTGGGTGTGATACCTTTTGATTGTATTAAATTCAGTGAGGGGCCTCTGACTAAGCTTACCTGATAAAATCAATTTAGGGCTTCTGATTGGGCTCTGTCAGGTGTGCCTCAGGTTGAGTCCCTGCCCCCTTGGTGGGCCGATATAAACTGACACTCAAGAAGACATGGGAAGAGGAGAGAACTTTGTCATTTTGGTCCTGCCATGTGATAGAAAGGAGAAAGCTCAAACAGCTAAGGCCCCAGGGAGAGATGAGCCATTTGCCTGATAGCTTCCAGTTGACTTGGGAAGAGAGCTGAGACGGAAACAAGCCCTATGCCAGGAGAGAGAAGAAGCCCCGAGAGGCAAGCCCTGCGCCGGCCTGCAGCTGAGAGAAGGGAAGCCCAGAGGGGAAGGCTGAACCCTCGCAGAGATCAGCGACCATCTTGCTTCAGCACGTGGCAACTGACTGGTGAGAAAGCAACCTTGAGTTGGACTCTTTTGGGCCCTGTAACTGTAAGCTTTGACCTCAAATACCCTTTATAAAAGTCAACTGATTTCTGGTACTTTGCATTGGCTCCCCTTTGGCAGACTAATACAGAAGATTAGCCCATTTCCTCCATTTTTTTTTTCCCTTGAAAACTTTATTTATTTATTTATTTTTTTTTTTCAGCAAAAGTATAGGGAATTCAAGAACAAGCGGGGAGCTGCATTCTGACTAGGCAGAGGAGGCATAACTAAAAAGTTGGGAGCTGCCAAGGTAGCTGAGATTTGGGGAGCGTAGAAGCAAAAAGCGGGGAGGGCAAGGAGAGAAAACGGAATGGAAAACACCACCATGCAAATTCTGCTCAATTCTTTGGTGAAATTCCTGACTGCTTGTGCACAGGGGCATGACTCTGGAGGAACTGAGATGTGAGTAGAGACTCTGAAGATCCCACTGTTTCAGTGCCATGTTGGAGTTTGGTCCCAACCAGAATGGAAAAAAAAGTTTGGGAACACCTTGGGCAGTTAGTTGAGACCTTTGGAAGAACATTCACTAGATGTAAGGATTATACTCGAGAAGAAAGAATAAAATTAAAATAAATGTTCCCTAACAAAACTATAACCAAACCTTTGCCACCAGTAATTTAACTGCCTGCTAGAACACAACTCAGAATTCTTTAGAGGAAGAAAACCTAAGCTAGAACATCCCAAGTGCAGCATGCAATTAAAACTTACTAGACTTGCAAAGAGGCAGAAGAATGAATGGGGATTATAAAATAACACAGTCAATAGACAAAGACCAAGAACTGATCCAGATATTGGAATTAAATTACAGGACTAATTTATTGGAATTAGTCCTGTAGATAAAGATATTTACAGGACTTGAAAATAACTGACTAATATGTTAAATAAAATACTCTAGAAATGGTCAAGTCAATGAAAAGACAGAGATTGACTTTAAAAAAGAATCACTGAACTTTGTTGAACTGCTAAATCAAGAACTAATTTGATGTGTTCAAAAGCTGGCTAATATCCAGCTGGACAATATCCAGGAAGAGGAAAGAGAGAATGGAACAGAAATAATAACTGAAGAGATAGTGGCCAAGAGCTTTCCATATCTGTTGAATATCAGCTGAGAGATTCAAGAGGCTCAGAGAATCCTAAAGCAAAGAAAACCCAACTAGACCCATAGATAGTCTAATTGTTGAAAACCAAAGATATAGAGAAAAATTGCATAGCAGCCAGAAGAAAAAAAAAACACCTTCAAGTGAACTATATGAATGAACACTGCCTTCAACAGAAAAATAGTGGAAGCCAGAAAACAATAGGAAGACATATTTAAATTACTGAAAGGCACAATCCCTACTCCTAAAATTCTATCAAACTGGAATTCTGTGCCCATTGATTTGAAGCTCAGTTTCAACCCTGGAGACGGTTGCACTATTTCCAATTTGCCATTACTTCTAGAGTTTAGTCCTACGGGGGCTCCAACTTGCTTGATATGGTTACCAGGGACCCTCCTTCTCAACCATCTCTGAACCTCAATTTTGGTTTTCCCAGCAAGGAGACATTTCTTGAAACTCTGCTCTGCTGGTTCACTTTGTAATCCCTGATTTCTGCTCAGCTTTCAGCAAGTTGCTTCAGGGAGACTTTGTAATTGGCAAATGCAGCTAATTGAAAGGTGGTGCATGGAGCATGTCAGATTCACCTAAATGTGCTTTTCTCTTCTCTAACATTTTGGTCCCAGAGTCCAGGTTGCACTGGGAGCAGTTCAATGCCTTCAGTTTTTAAAAATCACCTCTCTAATGTTTAGTTTTCCTCTGAAGGTTGGTCGATTCAGTTATGGAAGTCAATAGTGGAGTTTTGTAGTTGAAGGTTATTTATTCAAGTCCAAAGCCATTTTAAGTTAAGGATCATTGTTGTATAGGGAAGGCTTTAAAAGCGTTTGCTTCTACACTTGTCGATGACAGTGGTCATGTCCTGCCTTCTACTCTGGCAGGCCAATTTCTTGACTCATGTAATCGATAAAAGTAGTGAGTAAGTGAAAATACAAATTAATTGTAAAAGAGCAGAAATTCTTTCCAGACTCTCAGAAATTGGGGAGCTATCACTGATACTAGGAACAGAAGTATTTTAACATTAGTAGCTGATTTTTTTAGCCCTGTTTTTGTGCCTTCTGCAATGGAATGGACATGCTTTTTAAGAAATGTACCCTTTAGTAAGCATGTTTTGCTGCTTTTACTGAATGTCAAAATTAAACTTTCTTCAAACCAAAGATAAAACCATGTACACAAGCAGACGAAATCAATTTCTTATCTCCGAACTCTTTTGAGCTCAGTTAAGGATTTTGGGGGAAAGGATGTGGATTCACAAACACTGGTGAAATTAGAAGCATGTCATTCTTTCATATTGACTCCATTTGTGATTTTTTAAACTTCCTCTAAGTTTGATATACCTTTCAATTGTTTCTGAAGACATTTAGACATTAAATCTTTCCCAGCCTTCCACAGTGTTCATTTCTCAGCTTCTCTTTTTATTTCTATACTCATCCCCATATTCTGCAACCAGCTCAGTCTTCTTAACATGATTCACTCTAACAGAAACTATTATAGTTTCAGTCTCTTCCCAGTAATCAGAATGTATTTTATTTGGATTTTTTCATATTGTTCAGTGCCATATTGCTCCAATTTTAAGTTTGAGGAATGGATGGAGTCAGTGGAGTATGAAATTTTTCAGACATATTGATAGACATTTCATTTCTTGATATGAAACTTTGACCAAATTGGACCAGATAATTTTTCAGAGTTGTTCCTACTAAACAGTTATTTTTTACAATTTTACTTTAATGGACAGTAAATGGTGCTATGGAAATAAATTGAATTATAAGTCAGAATTCACCCATTCACTGGGCAAATGCTTGTTGAATGGCAACTGTGCTAGGCCGTATTACTGAAGATACCAAGATGAACAAGATGAGCCCATGCTTTCTGACTTACAAGAGAGGGAGGGAAAGAGGAGGAGAGACAGCAAGAAGAGTGAGTGTAGAATAATGATTCAGAGTTTAGGTTCTGTAGCTCAAATCTTATATCTCCCACCTAACAACTGGTTAAGCTATGTAATTAACCCCTTTAAGTTTCAATTTCTTCAATTATTACTTAAAAATTGGGGATGCTTGGTGAAGCACTTATCACAATACCTGAGATGCAATAACTATTAGCAATAAAAATAATCTAAATCCTAAAGTTTAAATTGATGACATCACAATGAAATAACTGGTAGAGTGGTTTAGATCAAACCCACGATATTTTAGGAACAATGAAAATGACTTCTGAACACAACCGATGTGAAGTGGTTGAGAGATAAAGTGGTGAGTGATAAAGCAAGGCTTCATGGGACATTGAAGCTCTTCCACATCTGAGTAGACAAATAGACGTTATCCAGAAAATTAGAAAGAGAAAGAACAGCACTGACAGGAAGGATAGTGGGAATGATGGCATGGTAGTAACATTCAGCATGGTGTCTATGGAGAACTAAAAGCTGTTTGATACTGCCAGAGCAGAGTATTTGCAGTGCAAAGTAAATGTAGATGTTTGCTGGCAAGATAGTTAAGAGCTAGACTTTTGAAGATTTTTGATTGCCATGATAATGTATTTGAGTTTCATCTTGCCGTTAAGAGAGAGACAGAGGGTTTTTGCAGGGAGATGAAATGGGCAGTTGTGTAAAATATGGTCTATAACTGACACACAATCAAGTGTACATATTTAAGGTATGCCATTTGATAAGTTTAGTGTTTATGCATATACATGTATGGGCATGTGTATGTCCATGTGTGCATATGTATGTAAATATACACACACATGTTCCAATGCTGCAAACCCTTATGGTTTGATAGTTATCAGTAGCCACCCTCAGCTTCCAGTCTGGGCCTGGACGGTAGAAGCATGTGTGAAAAGGAATCAGGGAGGCTGGTGAGAGTGGAGCCTAGATGTCCAGCCATCAGAAAGAGACTGGGAGGAAAGAGAGACAGAGATGGAGAGAGTCCTGGGAGAATATTGAGGTCCAGGTGGTTAAATCTTACACCAAACTTCATCCTCCAACTTTGCTTTGTCAGGAATCGAGGTGCTATTTTGTTTCTCTATTCTATGGGTTCTCCTCTCTTTTTCTGTCTTTTATTTTTATTTTTGGAAAGTGACCAGAAAAGAAGGCACTCTTTATATGACTTTGGTAAGCATTTATTGAACAAACACTCCATGGCAGGCTTGTGCAATATACCAGGGATACAGAGGTGACCAAGACTTGGTCCGTCTACTCACACTGTCCTTAGGAATTGCTTGCACTTCATTTTACAAACTCCTCAAGTCTTCCATGTCTTCAAAATAGCCTTACTACATCGATGGGTCATAATCCAAGAAGCCCTAACGTGCCTTAAAATGCTTTCTGACCACTGTTTCCCTAATACTGCCCTATTGTCTGCTTCATTGGGAGCACAATTTCTCTACTTTGTTTCCTTAGCATCAGTAAAACAAAATAATGATTTTGAGAAGGAAAGATTTAAAACTATCAATTCTGGTTCCCTAAAAAATGCCAACTATTTGAAATTCCATCATATATTTCCTTATCACTTGTGCAGAAGATATTCTAGTTACTTCTCTGTATTTACGTTTTTCTTTCCTTTTTAGTAGTTCACATACCTTTACCCAATACTCATATAGCCCTGGCATATGAAAGTACGTTTAATTGCTCCATTAACCCACATATTTTGTGCTTGCAAGAAGTGGGGCTTCTAGCCAGATATTTTAACCACTCAAGTCATTTATTAATGGGCCAATAAAACATACCCTAAAGTGTCTTCATGCTGTAATAGAAATCATAGCAGACATTTATATAGGGGTTTTCATTCTGTGATACCCAAAGCACTTGGCAGATCTTTGACATCAAGTTTATTGAATTTATGTATAGCAGAGTAATAACTGATTAGAAAAGGAAAGGTAATGATTTACTTTATTTTATTTTTTTAAAAGGTACTTAGATTACATACATGTTACACAAAAAATACAGGTATTCCTATATGCACCATCCCCCATACCTCGCACACCCTCCCACATGAACATCCTTCATTAGTGTGGCACATTCATTGCAATTGAAAAACGCATCCTGGGGCTTTGCCATTTAAACATGGACCATAGTTCACATTGTAGTCTACACTCTTTCCCACACAGTTCTGCATGTTATGTGACGATATAAAATGTCCTATATCTGTTGTTGCAATGTCATGCAGGATGATTCCCAAGTCCCAGAAAAGCCCCGTATTACAAATGTTTTTCCCTCTCTCTGCCCCCAGAGCCTCCAGTGGACACTGGCTCCACATCAGTGTTGTAATTTCTTCCATTGCTAGAATCACAATATGTCTATAGTAGAATACCATTAAGTCCACTCTAGTCTATAGTTCATTCCCCAATCCTGAGGATTCTGGGATGGTGATATCCACCCCACCACTAATTGAGAGAAGGCTTCAATCCCATACAGCTGATGGATGGGACTCTCTTGCTTGCAGTTGTCGGCTCTCTCGTTTCCTTGGTATGGTGGTTGTTCATCCTTACTTCCTTGTTAGTTGTCCTGGTGAGTCCAATGAACTGGAGAGTAGGTGTTGCAACTCTGCTGAGGCTCAGGGCCCAGCTGGCACATGGACAGCCCCAAAATTTAAGTCTCTTGTACATATACCTACCAACTCCAGCACCAACTGTAGGTTCAAATAGAAGGGACAGATGAACCATGTGTAGGGAAGCCATAACTGAGTCCAACTCTGTCACATTCAGGAGCACAAACTCCAAAGTAGGGCCCACTGGCAAGGCACCAAACTCTGGAGCTATCTGCCCTGACCATAGGACCTGGGTGTCTCCAGAATCTTCAGGAGCCCCACTATTTGGGGTAGTATCTACTTTGGCAATCTATGAGATCCTGCTGAGACGTGTATAAGCGTTACCTCTGGGATGACCTCCCAATGCACTTTAAAGTCTCTTAGCCATATAAACTCATTTGTCTTTACCTTTCCCCCCTTTTATTTGAGGTCTTTTTCCAGCTGTATTGCTAGTTGGTGCTTGGTAGTAATCCCTTGGTGCCAGAGAGGCTCATCCCTGGGAGTCATGTCCCATGCTAGGGGGAAGGTAATGCATTTATATGCTGAGTTTGGCTTAGAGAGAGGCCACATTTGAGTAACAAGGAGACTCTCAGGAGGCAACTCTTAGGTACCCCACAACCCTCGGCTAAGTTTCAATTTCAAGAGCAAAGGCTCATAGCATAGTCATCAATATCAAGGGCCCATCAATGGATCATCCTCCTTCGCCAGTCACTGCCCCAGCACTTGGGGGACTGTTGCTGTTCCATTAGAGAATGTGGCAGAGCTCTCCAGGATGAGAATTCAATATTCTCTCCATTATTGTGTGAGTTTCTACCCACTGTGACAATGCCCCGTGAACATTTGAAAATATTTACATATCTTACATGAACTTCCTCCCATGTATCCCCTATCACTGACACCCCACACCAATGAACCTCCCCTGCCCCAGTTGTAACCCTTCTGTGAGCCAAAGCTTTGGAATGATTTCTATCACGGAGGAAAATGTGGGGTATAAATAACATTACCAAAAAAAATGTTCTCTGAAGGGGGCAGTGATGCATTTGAGAAATAAAAGGTAGAAAAAGAAAGTAATAGGATAAGTTACAAAGGAAAATAATGTGTTTGTGGTATAAAAGAAAGTAAAAGGAACATAGGGGGAGAAATGAATATTTCCTTTGCACATTGTGCTCATTTTCCAAACCTACTGAAGATATTGTGACAGTTCAGATTTCAGAAGCAAAACATAATGCCTGGACTTGTCAATTGGTATAGGATAGAGAACTAAAAATTTAAGAGTTATGAAGTCTGAAGATACAAAGACAATTAATTTTGATCCTTATGTTTCTCTGGCAAGGATAATGGAGTTGACACATGAATTTCATATTTAGACATGGTATAAGAATTCAGATGCACAAAACTATGCTTCATAATTAAAGGGGGAAATCTATCTCCTGTGCTGAATAGCTAATACAAGAACAGTTTAGTGGTGTCAAAGGAAGAAAGAGAAACGTTTCTCTTTTACCCTGAAAATAGATGAAAAATATAAGAAGAGAACATAAACTCCATATAGCATATACTTCCTTAAATTTTTGGTGGAGGTAGTTAAAATAATTAGGAAGTAATTTCATATATTTTGTTGAAATTCACATAAGTTCAGATTTATTCCTGAGTAGAAGGCAAAATTCATATGAATTATTAAGGTGAAGGAGAGAATTTGGAGATATGTCATGCTTATGATTAGACACTTTGAGCTCCATGACCAGCTTCTCAAGACACAAATGCATTCTACTCTATCTGAAGGGAAAGTCAGTGGCCAAGTTTGAGATTTGTTGCTATAAGCAAACAGGTTGTAAAGTCTCCTTATTGGATTCTGGCAGTCAGTTTGGAGTTAACAAATTATTGATAAATCTAGCTAATACTACTTGAAAGTTAAGGGTGAGAAAAATGGGAAAATGAAATATTTTATTGCAACAAAGCAACATCAGTGACTCCATGTAATGGCCTCTAATAAAGCTTGTTTAATCACCTGCCCTTAACAGGAATTTCCTTTCGGCATTGCTAGTCAGAACAAAGGAACTATTTTACTCTTTCCTTTTAATGCCGTCTGTCAGAGTCTGTCCTCCTATAATCAAATTGGCAACCAATTAGGTGGGATGGTTTGGAAAGTGCAGTAAAACCTCTCCCGCCTCCAAGCACCGCCTCCCCCCACCCCACCCCCAGCTCCTCTCCTCCTCCCTTTGGCTTGAAGCTTCACCATGGAAGTCAGCATTGAGTAACACCACCAAATCATGTGAGTGCTTTGAGAAGGTCACACTTACATTCACGTGTGTTACCTAAGAGGGTTGCTTAAGAAGAGGAGAACCTGGACTTAGCCTGGGACCTGTGAGCTTGTCCTCGATTAATTTCCTATTAGTGTAGTTTACTTTGTTATATTAGAAAATTACCCTTCGAAGCAGACAAAACCTGCAGTTGACATAATTGCTCTAGGTGTACGTGTAAAACCACAGGCTGGCGAGGTTTTGGGGACTGGCGGGGTGCGGGTGGGGCTCTCTCCGGCACGGCGATGGCAGGCCACCGAGGCTCCAGAAGTGTCATCTGGCAGCACGCCCAACTGGGAGCTGTGTCTAAAGCAGAATTGCCTCTTTTGATTTTATGGAATAAAAAAAATCAGTGCTTCAGAATAACCATCTGAATCAGCTCCTTCATTTCAATGAATCAGGAAACTGAAATTTAGAGACCTAAAAGATTTTCACAGGGTCTCACCCCTAGGTAGCACATTCCATGGCTAAAATCTTTCAGTTTTTGTTTGTTCCTTTTAACTAAGTGCTTTTGCTTTATGTATCACTGGCAAATATCTTTTTCCATATATATCAACTCCACCACTAACAAGAAACTAGTGGTCATTTTTAGTTATTCTTCAATCTTGAAGAGAAAGAAATAGAAAAAGCTGAATGCCTACTAATGCTGTGGAGCAGATAGAAGCAGGTCAATAATAGAGACACGCATTTGTTAAATATATGTCCCGCCAGGGAATGGGAAGACTGGGGCACTGATCAAGACTGCTGTCTCTGGCTGGTGGGGAATTACTCCCAGGACATGAGCCTCCACCTTTCCAGGTGGTGCTGGCTTGCAGCTGAGTGGCACCTGTGGCTTAGGAGAAGCCTCGAGGCAGCAAAGCAGGGGGCACTCAGGCAGCGTGCAGGGAGCTGGGTCCCGCTGCTGAGCTAAGAACCGCTGGGCACAGCGCATCACAAGCATTGGGTATCGCCGAATTCTCAACTGTGAAAAAAAGAGAGGACTCTTGTCCTGAGGTCTTTATCAAGTACTAATTCTTGTGAAATTGGAATTGAATCTCTTCTAGGGCTTTCTTAAAGTAGATTTGTGGGTTCTATGTGAACTAGACCATTAAGCATATATATTATTCATTGCAAAGATTCCAGGAAGAAGCTGGAATCAATATCAATGAAAATCATGTTCTTTGAATAAACGTTTTACTTTTCTCAAAATTCTGTCGCATGCATTATCTCTTTTTGCCCTCCTAAACCATTCTCTCAATACACTGGTTTCCTTTTTCCTTCTATTCTCTGATATATGATTCCCTCTTCTTGAAATGCCTTTATAAAAAATGTAGATAAATATTTCAAGATATAGATCAAATATCAGTTCCTTTATGAAGCCTTCCTTGTTTCACTAGGAAAGCAGAATTAGCTGCTTCCTACTCTGGCTCTAAAGTTTGTTCCCCCTCCCTCCGTCCCTCCCTCCCTCCCTCCCTCCCTCCCTCCCTCCCTCCCTTCCTTCCTTCCTTCCTTCCTTCCTTCCTTCCTTCCTTCCTTCCTTCCTTCCTTTTCTTCCTCCATACCTTAACAGATTCTCTTTGGGAAGCCATTAGATTCTACAAAAATCTTTATCCTAACTCTGACTGAGCCTCTGATTCCTATAGGCATATGATTCTCATGCCAGAGCGTCTTGAAAGCATACAAACCTAGCGGTGCACCTTGGGATTCTGTATTTCTAAAAATTCATTCCAGCTGACTTCGCTGCCCTAGCTGTGGAACACTGCCTAAAGTCAATGCTCCATTCCCTTTTATATGCAAATTCTTTGGAGTGGAGTAACAGTGAATTATTGTGAGCTACTAACAATTTAGAGGATGAGGTTTTTAGATCTTTTCTAATTGGCAGCTCTCTGAAAGCAGAGTTTATAGAGAAAAGGTTAAAGATTTTTGAAAGACCATGGGCCGCCCAGAGAGATTCTGTTGTAATGGAATTCTCTGAGCTGCCGGGGCTCAGGTGGCATAAGAAGATCAGTCAGCAAGAAGATGGAAAGATACCAAAGGAAAGCAGTGCTTGCTTCACAATTTTGGCAAAATATGCAATAAAATTGGGGGAAAATACCTGCACACAGACACATTCATATCCAAAGTAAAATGAAGAAAAATGTTAGTAATTTGAGGCATAGGCTTACAAGTAGCACAATCCCTAGACCCCTGTTAGAGAGCTTACTTTAGAGATTTACATATCTGAGGCATGGAAAGATGACATAATTGGCATGGAACTCTAGCAGCCTATCAGTGACAACTGAAGTATGACTGAATCAGGGCTCTTAAGGATTCTGAATCACCTGGCTACGAGTCTAAAACGGAATGAAGAAATTATTCTACCTCGCTGGTTACCAAGATGGCAGTATAATACACTCCAGGGTGCACACGCAGAATCTTTGAACAACTAGCAAAAACTGTTCAAAATTTCATAAAACAGCTAAAAGATTTGCAGTAACCAGGTAAGTGCCTAATATAGCTTTAGAAACAGTAGGAGAAGCTTGTGCTACCCTTGCTGTCCTCTCCTCCATCCCCTCCCCAACATGGAGTGGAGCCAGCCAGGGCTCCAGTTGTGGGTTCATGGCCTTGTTTCAGAGGGAGCAGAGTAACCCATACACAAGGGTGCCCATATGTCAATGCCAACCCATCCGGTCGTGGCCTGAGAGACTGAACCAGGACACTCCTCTCTGGTTCACCCTCCCAGAACTCTCCTTGCAGGCAGAAGCAGCTTCCAGACAATTAAAGCAGTGTAAGAAACAATTAAGTTGAAGCAGCCTGGAGCAAAGGATGATCTACTTTAAGAAATACAGTATAGCAGCCTGGAGGAGGGGAAAGCCTACTGCCTAGGGAGTAGAAGGGGCTCTAAGACTGTAAGCAGGGATATTCCTGTGGTTAGAAGGACGCAGAAGCACAGGATAAGACATAGGCTCAGAAAACGCAGAGAGGACCCTTCACTTCACTGTTGCCTTGGACTAATCTTACTGATAGGAGGGCCAAGATCTGAAGGAGGGCACCAGCCAACACAGAGCAAATCTGCAGAAAATGTGGAGATGTTCTTTTTTTCTCCATTAGTTTTGTTGTTGTTGTTAGCCCCTGGCATAAAGGAAATCTCTGTCATGTCGTCAGCTGGATAAAACCTAAGAAACTGGTAGCTCAGGGACTAAGTGCAAGAAGTGACATTTTAAATTATTAAAATGCACAGTGTGATAAAAGATAAGGCAAACAAAAGAAATAGGAAACAATGGCCTATCTAAAGGAATAAGAAAAAAATTTTAAAAATTAACCACAAGGACCAGACTTTAGACATACAGGGCAAAGACTTAAAAAAAAAAATTCTCCATATGCTGAAGGAGACAAAAGAAAACACAGAGAAAGAACTAAAAGACATGAGGAAAACAATGAAGGAGCAATATGAGAATCTCTCAATAATTAAGAGATAGAAATTATAAAGGAACTAACATACATATATAGAACTCTTCACCCAATAGCAGCACAATACAAATTCTTCTCAAGTGGACAAGGATAACTCTCCAGGAAAGACCATATTCTAGATCATACAACATCCTCAATATATTCACAAATTTTGAAATCATGCAATGTGTCTCCTACCAAAGTGGAATATAAAGCTAGAAAACCATAACAGAGGGAGAACTGGAAAATTCATAAATATTTGGAAATTAAACAGCACTCTCAAACAACTAATGGATCAAAAAAGAAATCACAATGGAAATTAGGAAATATCTTAAAGCAAATAGAAACCAAAAAAAAACAACATATCAAAACTTATGGGATGCAGAATAACAGTGCTGAGAAGGAAATGTATAGCTCACAATGCTTACTTTAGAAAAGGAGAGATAAATCTGAGATCTAGCCTTACAACTGGAGGATGTAGAAAAAGAAGAGCAAACTAAACCCAAAGAAAACAGACCAAAGAAAATGAAGATTAGAGTTAAGATAAATAAAATACAAGATAAAATTAAACCAATAGAATCAATGAAACCATCTTTTTTGAAGAGATCAATAAAATCAACAAACCTTTTGCTGGACTGATGAATAGAGAGGAGGCAAATAACTAAAGTCAGAAGTGAAAGATGGGACATTACTACTGAATCCACAGAAATAAAAATGATTATTAGAGGATGCTATGAACAACTGTACACCAACAAATTAGATAACCTAGATGAAATGGGCAGATTCCTAGAAACATAAAAATTACCTACACTAACTCAAGAAGAAATAGAAGTTCCCAACAAAGCAATAACAATTAAAGCCATTGAATCAGTAATTAAAAAACAAACAAACAAAAAAAAAGAAAGAGAAACCTAGGACCAGATAACTTCACTAGTGAATTTTACTAATCATTTCAAGAGGAATTAACACCAATTTTGCTCAAACTCTTCCAAAAAGTGAAGAGGAGGAAACACGTTCTAACTCATTCTGTGGGGTTAACATCGTACTAATAACAAAGCTGTCAAAAATACCACGAGAAAAGAAAATTACACCATATTCCTTTGTAAATATAGACAAAAGGATCCTCAAAAAAATAATAGCAAACCAAATCCAACAGCATGTTGAAAGAATTATACAGTACGATCAAGTGGGATTTATCCCAGCTATGCACAGGTGTTTCAACAAAAGAAAATCAATTAATGTAATACACCACTTTATTAGAATGAAGGAAAGGAAACAACATATCTCAATTGATGAGGAAAAGGTATTTGACAGAATCCAGCAACATTCTTGACAAAAACAATTTGAAAACTAGGAGTAGAAGCAACCCATGGCTAGGCTTCGTGCTCAATGGTGAAAGAATGAAACTTTCCCTCTAAGATCAGTAACAAGGCAAGGATGCCAGCTTTCACCACTGTTATTCAAAATTGTGCTGGAAGTTCTAGCCAGAGCAATTAGGACAGAAAAAGAAATAAAAGGCATCCAAATTAGAAAGGAAGAAGTAAAACTATCCCTATTTGCAGATGACATCCTATATGGAAAATCCACAACAAACCTCCCAGAGCTAATAAATGAATTCAGTGAAGTGGTGGGGTACAAGTCAATGCCCCCAAATCAGCTCTACACAAGCAATGAACAATCAGGAGACAAAATCATGAAAAAAATTCCATTCACAATAGCAACTAAAAGAATCAAATATCTAGGAATAAATCTGACCAAGAATGTAAAGGACTTGTGTGTAGAAAAATATAAAACATTGCTAAAAGAAATCAAAGGAGATCTGAATAAACATAATGCCATTCCACATTCATGGATTGGAAGACTAAATATTGTTGTCACTTCTCCACAAAGCAATTTACAGATTCAATACAATACCAATCAAAATTCCAACAGCCTTCTTCCCAGAAATGGAAAAGTCAATCAAATTTATATGGAAAGGTAAGGGGCCCTGAATAGCCAAAACAACTTTAAAAGAAAGAACGAATTTGGAGGACTCACACTTTCTGATTTTAGAACTTATTACAAAGCTACCATAATCAAAAATGCATGATACTGGTACAAGGAGAGACGTATAGATCAATGGAATGAAATTGAGAGTTCAGAAATAAACCCCTGCATATATGAGCAATTGATTTTTGGCAAGTATACCAAGTCCACCTAACAGTGAAAGAATAGTCCCTTCAACAAATAGCGCTGGGAAAACTGGATGACCTTGTGCAAAAGAATGAAGGTGGGCCCCTACTACACACCATATACAAACATTAACTCAAAATGGATCAAAGACCTAAATATAGGATTTATGTTTAAGACTCTAAAACTCCTAGAATAAAACAAAGGGAAGCATCTTCAAGACCTTGTGTTAGACAATTATTTCTTAAACTTTACACCAAAAACATGAGTCACAAAAGAAAAAAATAACAAATGGGACTTCATCGAAATTAAAAACTTTTGTGCATCATTGTACTTTATCAAGAAATTAAAAAGACCACCTACAGAACTGGAGAAAATATTTTGACACTACATATCTGACAAGGTTTAGTTTCCAGAATATATACATAAATCCTATAGCTCAACAACAAAAAGACAACACAAATCAGTTAAAAACTGGGCAAAAGACTTGAGTAGACATTTCATGAAAGAAGAATTGCAAATGGCCAAAAGCACATTAAAAGTTGCTCAACATCATTAACCATTAGGGACATGTAAAGCAAAACTATATTAAGATACCATTTCACAACTAGTCAAATGGCTCCTATTTAAAAAAAATAGGAAAATTAGTGTTGGAGAGGATTTTGTGTAACAGGAACTGTCATTCATTGGTGGTTGGAATATAAATTCATGCAGCTACTGTGGAAGAAAGTTTAGCCCTTCCTCAGAAAATTAAGTATAGAATTACCATATGACCTTGCAATCCCACTTCTAGGTGTACATTTATACCCAAAAGAATTGAAAGCAGGGATTCAGACAGATAGTTGCAAACCAATGTTCATTGAGGCATTATTCAACATTGGCCAAAGGATGGAAGCAACCCAAGTGTCCACCAACAGATGAATGGATGAATATGAGGCCTATACATACAATTTTATTGAGCTGTAAAAATGAATAAACTTCTGATATGTGTGACATCATGGGTGAAACATTGAATACATCATATTGACTGAAATAAGCCAGACACACAAGGACATATATTGTATGATCTTCCTCATAGGAAATAATTAGAATAAACAAATTCGTGTATTCAGAAACTAGAATACAGGTTACCAGGGTCAGGGTCAGGGTATGGAGTGAGGAGTTAATGCTTTATTGGTACAGAGTTTCTTTTTGGGGTAATGGAAACATTTTAGTAATAGATGGTGGTGATGATAGCACAACATTTTGAACATAATTAACTTCACTGAATTATATATTTGAATGTGGTAAAAGGGAAAATTTTAAGTTTTATATGTTAGTAGAATAATTTTTTAAAAAAAAACAGGACTGTAAAACAAAGAGTGAATTTTAATATAAACTATGGACTACAGTTTATATATAATATATAATATATTTATATGGACTATAGAGTTTATAGTCCATATAAACTATGGACTATAGTTATTATACAGTATAATTACAATAATATCGTTACTCAATTGTAGCCATGGTACCACACTAATGCAAATTAACAATAGGGGAAACTGAGTGTGTGAGTAGGGATTTATGGGAACTCTATATTTTATACAGGACTTTTCTATAAACCTACAAACATCTTCATTAAAAAATACAATAAAAAACAAACTATTCTATCTTTTCTTCGCTCTGAGCTTCAGTTTTAGTGAACCCATTTACTCCTGCAGCTGATGAGTCATCTTTGTAAATGACCCTGCTAAATCATAGTAGTTAATTATAAAGATTCTAGTGGAACGCTTTGTATGTGCTTGCAGATTACCATTGCCTGACCACATTCCTCAGTAAAACCTTACACTGCCATCAGACCACACACACACACACACACACACACAAAGAGTGAGTTCTTCATTCCTCCTAGTTGTGGGTGGAGGGGGGGATGACTTCTATCAGGATGGGAGCAGCTACAGCTCGTGTGTTCTCAGATGCCTCACCCCACACCAGTAGCCCACAGCACCATCAGGGATCTTTTACACTCAGTTCAGTCATCTGCTGCTTTTTGGAAGACTGTATCGATGGATATAGTGCAAACATCTTCTTAACGAGTAAATAAATCTGAAACCAGGAAAAGGGAATTCTATCAGAGGATGTACAGCTTTATTTGGCCAGATGATTTGAATGACAAATTATTCTTGTAAATGGCACATTCTTTGGTGGAGATGAACAAGCCAATCAACGACATGCAAAAAACCTCTTCAGCATTTGTCTCAGAAGGAAACTATTTTCCATATCATTGGGAAAAAGAGTTATTAGAGTGAGGGATATTCACTATGAGATGCCTGAAGATTCTGATCAGATTTAGGGAAAAGGAATATCTGTATTAAAAAAAAATTATTGCTGGTCATGAATTTTACTATACACCCTCAAAAACAAGAATTCACATTCTCTTTCAAACTTGTATTATTTCATTTTGTGTTTTATCAAAATATAATATCACATTAATTGAATGAGAAAAAAATCCTTTTACGCTATTTCCTGTCCAAGAAACTTTGAGCCTGGTTTAGCATGTATTTTTAAAAGCTTTTTAAATACATAAAAATGTAATTATTTTCCCCACTTAGCTGTAGTATAAATGTGCATATAGAGTTTTTGTTTCTTTGTTTGTTTTTAGGAGGTACCGGGAATTGAACCTGGGACCTCATACATGGGAAGCAGGTACTCAGCCACTGAGCTATATCTGCTCCCCTCCATGTAGAGTTTTAACAGCAAACACATTAATTCTTAATTGTGATATGTGAATACATGAAGTTACATGCTGATAAATACAAGTTATCTTTGTGCAAAGAAGCAAAATAAGATAAATTAAAATTTTATTTAATTTGTAATAGACCAGATTTTAACTGTAGAGTTTTTGTTCTAGATAAGATCCATTTTTGAAGCACCCCAAATGATATCTTGATTTTTATCTAATTATGAGTAATAAATGTTTTGCAGAAAAGAATGCATATTAATTGTTGAAATATTTAAGAATACAAAGACAAAGGAAAAACACATCTACTAATCAATTCTAAATCCAAACAATCCACCTAGTGTGTTAAGTAGCATTTGTTTGCCCAAACTCCAGGTGTTGCAAGTTTCCACCCAACTTTTAGCTTTTAGAAGCAATATTGCAATAAACAATGTTCAAGTGTTGCTTGGTACTTGTCCTAATCGTCTGTGAGTTTGTACCTGTTTTTATTGCCATTAGAAATAGTTAGGAATGATACTTACTACTAGATATTTTTTTCCCCACATTTCTCAACTAATCAATAATTAAATGAGCAACTATCAGTTTTTGTATTAATCTGTAATGATTTAATCAAGAGTGTATAAAGATTCTATGAGTGAACACTTTTTCATTTATGTATAAACTATTTGTATTTCTTAGCTATCCTTAGGATTTTTTTTTTCTTTTTAATAGTAGTGATAAAGTATTTTTTGAACTCCAGGTGTATTGAGTTGAGTTATTTTTATTCATCAATGGCAATGCACGTTATTATCATAGGTCTCTGCAAAGCCAGATTCTGTTTTTTGTTTATTTTTTTGTTTATATAAATTTATTCCATTTCCTTCATTTCGTTTCCCATCTCTATCTACACGCCATTCTAATATTTAATGTCTATCTTTTTTGTACATGTTTCTCTATATGTTTTTGTTTTGTGCACATTTGTACTTCGTTTACATAAATGATATGTTATAGACTGTATTCTTTTCCTCTATTTTTTCATTCACCTCCATTTCTTAGAAAGATTAATCCATATTGCTGTGTGTTTTAGTTTGTTAAAAGCTGCTGGGGGCAAAACACCAGAAATGTGTTAACTTTTACAATGGGAATTTATTAGGTTAAAAGCTTACAGTTCTGAGGCCGTGAAAATGTCAAAATCAAGGCATCATCAGAAACGCTGTCTCACCGAAGGCCAGCTGCAAGTGATCCTGGACTCCTTCCATATGGCAAGGCATATGGAGGCATCTGCTTCTCTTCCATGTCTCCTTGTTTCAGCTTCTGGCTGCTCCATCTGTAGCTTCCTGTCTCCTGGCTTCGTCTATGAGCTACTGAGTTCCTTCTCTCTGTTTCTTTGGCTTTTTCTGTGTGTGTCTCTGCTTTCAGTCCTCCATTTATAAAGGACTCCAGCAAGTGGACCAAGACCCACCCTGGCTCACACCTCACCAAAATATTCCAATCAAAGTCCTCCCGACTGAATACAATACAATCCATGAGTCCCATCACAGAAATGGATTAGCTTCAACAACATGATCTTTTCTGGAATCCACAAAAAGCTTCAAATTATCACACTGAGTGTATATCTAGTTGATTGCCCAAGACTTTTTCAAAATATTCTGTGCTGCTAATTCATCACATTTTATGTGTCTAGGCTCACAGCGATGGGCACCCAGATTATCCCTAATATCCCACCTGGGCAAAAAATGCTGTAGTCTCCAGTAAATTATACCTGGATATGTAATTGCTGTGCTGTAGGGTAAGTTCACACATTTTTCACTGAGCAATGGGTAAGCCTAATTTTCTTTTCTTCCCTCCCTCCCTCCCT
>JAQZBX010025476.1:0-29514 GCA_029593785.1 Cabassous unicinctus
AAAAAAAAAAAAAGAATAGACAAATAGGTCACTGGAACAGAATAGAGAGCCCAGAAGTAGACCTACCCAAAGTGTGGCAGTTTGAGATTATTTATGAACCCCAAAAAAGATAAGGGTTATGTTTGTAAGCTGGTCTGTTCCTCTGGGCATTGTATTAGATTCTGCTGAGATGTCTTTGATTAAATTATATTAAGATTAGGCCTTTGATTCAACCAAGTCAATAGGGTGTAACTCGGGTTAAGTCCCCGCCCTTGGTGGGCTGATAAAAATGGGCACTTACTCAATAAAACAGAAGAAGAAAACAGAGGAAGAAAGAGAGCTCCAAAGACATGGAAGAGGAGAGAAGTTGGTCATTCTGGTCCTGCCATGTGACAGAAAGGAGAAGGAGCAAACAGCTAAAGCTCCAAGAATCTCCAGCTGAGAGCAGAAGAAGCTGGGTCCACAAATCTTTAAGAAGAAGAAGGAAGGAGAGACCAGTCAGAGATTGCCAGCCATCTTGGGGGAGATAGTACCTCTTATGTTACCTTGAGTTGGACTCTTTAGGGCCTTGTAACTTTAAGCTTTTACCCTAAATAAATACCCTTTATAAAAGCCAACAGATTTATGGTACTTTGCATCAGCACCCCTTTGGCTGACTAATACACAAAGATAGTCAAATGGCTTTTGACAAGGGAGCAAAAGCAGTTCAATGTAGAATGGACAGTCTTTTCAACAAATATTGCTGGAACTGAGACATTCACATGTAAAACACACACAAAAAAAACACCTAGAAACAGACCTTATGCAAAAAATTAACTCAAAAGAATCATAGACCTAAATGTAAAATACAAAACTATAAAATTTCTAGAAACATCATAGGAGAAAATCTGGGTGACCTTGGGTTTGGCAATAACATTTTAGATAAATCACCAAAGCAGGATCCATGAATGAAAAGAATCTTAAGCTGGACTTCATTAAAATTTAAAACTTCTGCTCTGCGAAAGACACTGATAAGAGAATGAAAAGACAAGCTGGGGTCTGGAAGAAAATATTTGCAAAATACATAGCTAACAAAGGACTTGTATACAAAATATATACAGAACTCTTAAAACTCAACAATAAGAAAACAAAAACCTAATTACAAAATGGACAAAAGATCTGAGCATTCACCTTATCAGATGGCAACAAGGATGTGAAAAATGCTTAACATCAGATGTTATATATATTGTCAGAGTTGGTGTCCAGGTTCTTGGCTATGTCACATAAAGGAATTTAAGGACACACCATAGGGTAAGCAAGGGAGTAAAGAGTTTATTAAGAAATGAGAAAAGAGATAATAGACACCCTAGACATGGGTACGGGTATGCTCAAAGTAGAGATGTGCACTTTTTGCTTTGGGGTTCCCTGTTTTATGGGTACAGGGCTCCAAGGTCTGTGCTGATGGGTGTATTTGATACAAGTAAGAGAAACTCATTGGGGAGTTTGATTCTCTTAGGGCTTGCTGTCTGGTGGTGATTGGCCTCTGGCTGCTGTACACGAGCTCTGCAGGGTACATTGACTGGCAGTGACTGGCCTCTGGTCACTGTCCATGAGGCATGAGGTAATATGAAAGTGGGTGGGTGGTGATGGTGGTGCCCCTCCTGCCATATAATGATGCTGCTGGCGGCCTTCTGATAACACAGCTGTTGGGTGTGTGCTGTAAGTTTCCCCTTCCTAACTTGCTTGTGTGAATCAGCAGGCTGATGCCAGTCAGTAGGGCAGTGCCTCAGCTTCTTTTATGAGATGGTGTTTGTGTGGCTTATTAGGATTTCTGTCCCTTCCTCCTTAGGTCCCCCTTTCTATCCTGCCTTATTAGAGGAATTGCAAATTAACATAAAAACATGATACTACTGTATACCTTAGGATGGCAAATATACTAAACACTGACAACATCAAATAACAGTGAGGATGTGGAAAAACAGGAACCTTCATTCATTGCCAGTGGAAACGCAAAATGGAACATCCATTTTGGAATACAGTTTGACAGCTTCTTATAAAGTTAAGCATGGGCAACCACACTTCTAGGTATTTACCCAAAGGAGTTGAAAATGGATGTCCAAAGAAAAACCTGTAAATGAATGTTTATAGCAGCTTTATTCATAATTGTGAAAAATCATAACCAGTCAGCAGTCTGAAAAGGCTACATTCTATAGGACTGCAACTATGTGATATTTTGGAAAAAGGCAAATTTATGGACATAGTAAAAATGTCAGCAGTTGCTTGAGGTTCAAGAGGAAAAGGGATAATGTATCAACATAGTTTCATCAATTGTAATAAACGTACCACACTAATATAAGATGTTAATAAGTGCAGAAACTCTGTACTTTCAGTGCAAAATTTCTACAAATCTAAAACTGGTCTAAAAATTTATACACAAAAGGATATGAAATTAAAAAAAAAAAAAGAAAACCCAGCAAAGGGCACAAATTTAATTGGATCAGACTCGGGAACAATGTATACTCTAAGACATTGTTGAGAACAAGTCCCGGGACAAATGTTGAAAAAAAACCCAGAATAATTAACTGTCAATAAGTGGAGCCTACCAGCTGGATGTGATACTGGGCAGACAGCTTAACAGAAAGATCATGAAAGTAGACAATTAAGAGAATCCTGCTAAAAACAGTGTCATGAAAGGGTGACTTGTGCTTATGTCCAAGGCTGAGTCTTCTGAGGAAAACAGCCTTTACATTGAGAGGAATATATATTTCACAAAAATACTCCAACAAAGTCACTAAACCAATATATAAGCAAATATTAAAAACAAGTGTCAGATGTGTGAGAATCTGTATTCAGAATTGAATATAAATGGACCCATATAAATGGACACTCACTCAAGAAGACACATGCTGGAAGAGAGAAAGCGCTTCATTTTTGATACCGGGGTCCCGGGGAGAGATGAGCCATTTGCCTAATAGTTTGCAGCTGACTTTGGGAAGAGAGCCAAGAACTGATATAGAAGGCCTGGAAATAAACGTGCCCTATGCCGAGAGAGAGAGGAAGCCCCGAGAGATGAGCCCTATGCCAGCCTGCAGCTGAAGAAAGGAAGCCCAGAAGGCAGAAGGCTGAACTCTTGCAGAGATCAGCAACCATCTTGCTTCAACACTTGGCAACTGACTTTGGTGAGAAAGCAACCATGAGTTGGACTCTTTAGGGCCTTGTAACTGTAAAGTTTTACCCCAAATAAATATTCTTTATAAAAGCCAATGGATTTCTGGTACTTTGTATTGGCACCCCCTTGGCTGACTCATACACATATACAGGGGAAAAAATGCAGGCAACAGAAACTGCCTAGGACAGAACCCAAATGTTGGATTTAATGGCCAAAGGCATCAAAGAAGTCATTATAAATATTTTCAAAGAGCTGAAGGAAAATATGCTTGTTTTTGTTTGGTGAGAGTGGAGGGGTTGTTAATAGATAGATAGATAAATAAATAAATAAATAAATAAAATGCCCAAACTACCAAATGCAATGGTATTGCACAGGCAGCAAAAATCCAAGAAGGAGAGATCCTCAAAGCCACAGGCAGCAAAAGTCCAAGAAGGAGAGATCCTCAAAGCCACAGGCAGCAAAATCCAAGAAGGAGAGATCCTCAAAGCCACAGGCAGCAAAAGTCCAAGAAGGAGAGATCCTCAAAACCTCATCTGACACCCTCAGAACTGAGTACAGAGGCAGATTCTGATCTTCTTAAGGCTTACAATGTTAACTAAATTTTGGCTCTGGATGTTACCATTGACCACAGGTAAGACAGATCCTGAGACAAAAAGGTCCTATTCAGAGCTATTTCCTCAGTTCAAACATCATCCCCTGATCCCTGACTCCTGCATCCCACACCAATGCCTGGCACTTCTTAGTTCCACTACCCTTCCCTGATATCCCTCTCACCCCAAATTTACTGCTTTTATAGGACAACTTCAGTTCAAATGGACCCACATTTATTTTTAATCAATGGCTCCATGGAAAGGCCTTCAGCTCTCCTCAACTGCCCCATCCTTTCTGGCTTTCTCCCAAGTATGGGCTAGTTTCCTGCTCTCCCAGGCTCTGCACTTCTTCAGCTTGTCGACACTGCTGTGAGTACAGAACTATGGGAGGAGTGAGGTGTAGAGAGATGAGTAGCAGGACCCTGCAATAATCCAGGCAAGAGATGAAAGGGACCCAGGCTTTTGCTATGGAGAAATGGTACCATTTAGAAGATAGAATCAAAAGTCTTTGTTACTAATTGAGTGTGGGTATGGGGAAAATAGTCTTGAATGACTCCCGATATTCCAGTTAGGGCACCTTGCAGGGGAGGAACAGGGAAAGGAATGGATAATTTGGTTTTGGACATGTTGAGTCTCAGGGTAAAACATGGTGTTTCCAGTTTTAGGTCAGGGCTCCCCCATGACAAAGGGCTTATTTCCTTCCTTAGTTTCTCCTGTTACCAGTCACTCTGTAAACTAGAAAATGTTACCTACTAGCCAAGGGAGATGGGTAGAGGAAAGATCTTGGATCTGAGAGTCAGGAGAATCTGGTGTCTGATGAGTCTTTTATTATCTGTGACCTTTGGAAAGTCACCGTAACTCTCTGAGCCTCAGGTTTGCTTCAGCTCAAAGGGGAAAGGACTTGGAGGAACTAGATCCCAAATGCCAGGAGGGGAAGATGAACAGAGTGAGAAATTTGTCCCAGAAAAGAAGCACCCAAGGAAAGGTGAGGATAGGAATTATTCTGACTCCTTGAGCAGATGGTATGAAGAGTCGTGGGGAGCAAGAGTCATTTCTGGAAATCCATGTGCATTTCCAGAAGCAAGAAAAAGAAAAAACGTAAAAGAAAGCATGGTGACAAATTTATCACTAAATAGAGAATAAAAATAAACAGACAAAAATGATGTATAGGAAAATAGAACCAAAAGGAAATTCTGGAGTATAATAACTGAAATGAAAATTTCACTAGGTGGGTTCAAAAGTAGTTTTGAGCTGGAAGAATTAAAATCAAGAAGTTGAAGATAAATGAAAAAGGTTATGTAATCTGAAAAACAGAGAGACAAATTAATGAAGAAATATCAACAGACTGTCATAAAAATATGGTTTACCACTAAGTGTAACAAATATATGTAATATGAATACCAGAAGAAGAAAGGAAAGAGAGAAATGGCAGGAAAAATTCAAATAAATAATGTCTGAAAACTTCCCAAATTTGATGGAAATCATTGGTGTTGGGTGAAGGCTTTGAATTACACATTCAAGAAGCTCAATGAAGCTCAGGTAGGATAAATGCCAAGTGATCACATCCAGACATATACAAATAATGCCAAAACCAAAAACAAGGAAAACTTTCAAATTAACTAAAGTAAATAACATGTACATGGGATCCCTAATGTTAACTACAATAAGATTAAGAGTTGACTTCTTATCAGAAACAATGGAGGCCAGAAGGCAGTGGGATGATATACTCAAAGTACTCAAAGTGCTGAGAGTAAAACAAACAAACAAAACTGCGAAAGAAAAACCTTATTTCCAGAAAAAACTAATCAAAAGCCCTATTTACAATCCACAGGAATGGATTAACTTTAGGAACATACGTTTCTGGGGTTCATACAGCTTCAAACCATCACATTCCACTCTCTGAAAATACATTCATTCCATCATAATATCCCAAAAGGCTTAAATCATTTCAGTAACAATATTACGTACAAAGTCTCATCAAAATCAGTTATAAGTGTGGTCTGTCCTGGGACAAAATTCCCCTCCAACTGTGGACCTGTGAGACTTTGCGAACAAGTTATCTGCTTCCAATATACAATGGAGGGCCAGTCATAGGATAAAATTTCCCATTCCCAAAGGGAGAAATTGGAAGGAAAAAAGGGGTCATGGGTCCCAAACAATTCTGAAACCCTGTAGGGAATACTCCATTAGATTTCAAGTTCTGAGAGTCACCTATAGAATGATATTTTGTCCTCTGACTTGATGGAGAGGCAGTCCCATCGTTTCCAAGAGCTTGCACAGCTGCCTTGCTCTCTCTAAACACAGGGGTGAAGGCTTCAACATTTTAAGGCATTGGGATGATTGCCAGGCTTTTTGTCCACCCACCTCATAAAGCATCATGGTGGTGGTCAGAATCCAGGCTCCACCCTTCTCAAGCATCAAGGTAGAGGCCATACTCTAGGCTCCACTCTTGTCAAACATTGGGGTGGGGACCATCCTCTCTGCAATCCCCCATGCATCTGAAAAATCTGGGGTGGTAACATTATTCCTGAACAACAGGCAGAAGACCTGCCCTCTGCAAATTCCAGGGAACACTCGCCCTTTTCATAGGTAAGAGAGTGGGTCCCTTCTCTTTGCCCAAGAAGATGTCTTTAGTCCAGACCTCAGCTTCCATTGCTCTGCCTTTGAAGTCATTTTTTTTTTCAATCTGTCCGTTTTACTCCAGATTGGCAGTGGTTCCATTCATAGAGATCTTGCAAAAGACTTGTTGGTTTCACATATAGCTTACAGGGGTCCAAACCATAAGACAATAAGGCATTCCACAATTCCTTCCTGGATAAATGCATTTCCAATCCTGACTTGCAGTGAAATGGCTGGCTGCTTCCAAGTTCAGTTAAATCCTCACATACAGCACTTTTCTCTGGGGACTTGTTTTCCAGAAGCTCAGAATTTTCCAAACCACCAATTTCTGGTTTCTTTGTATCCAGGAGTTCAGTTCTCAGCTTATACCTTTCCTCTTGCATTCTACAATAAGCTACAATGAGAGACCAGGCAGCATTTTTCTATATTTAATTTGGAAATTTCCTCAGCTAAGTATCCAAGCTTGTCACTTTCAAATTCTGCTTTCCATCCAACACTAGGACTCAGTTTTGCCAAATTCTCTGCCACTTTAAAACAGGGTCACCTTTCTTTCAGTTTGCAATGACACATTCATCATTTCTCTTTAAGGCTTCATTGGAAGTAACTTCAGCATCTGTATTTCTACCAACAGTCTCTTTAAAGAGACTGTTTAGATTTCCCAAATCTACCCCTTACTCATTTATAAAGCTGTACCCACATTTTTGGTATTTGCAATAGCAGCACCCCACTGTCCTGGTACCGTCTGTTCTGAGAAACACTGCCAAAATCTACACTGAGAAAAGCAATGTACCAGAAATGGGTTGGCTTTTATAATAAGAATGTATAAGCTTACAAGCTTACAGATTTGAAGCTGTGACAATGTCCAAATCTAGTGATCATCAAGATAATGCTTTCTCCCTGAAGACTGGCTTCTGATGATCCTAGACTCCTCTATTACATGGCAGTGTCTGTTGATCTCTTCCTTCTCTTTTGGATTTCATTGCTTTCAGCTTCTTGCTTCTGTAGCTTTTTCTCTGTCTGTGTATTCATCTCATTTATAACAGACTCCAGTAAGAGGATTAAGATTCACCCTGGGCACAACCTAACCAAAGGGCCCTACTCACAATAGGTTTAAACCCTCAGGAATGGATTAACTTAAAGAACATACTTTTCTGGGATTCACACAGATTCAAACCATCATGCCTCACCTTTCAAGAAATAATAAAGAAAGTGCTTCAGAAAGAATTCAAGTGACTCCAGATAAGATTTTTGAATACTCATGAAATGCTCTCATTTAATTATAAAAGAGTATATATGCACATTTATTCTCTCTCCTCTGTGTAACTTATTTGAAAAATAGCTATATGCATTAACATGCATTAACTGTATTGTTGGGCTTATAACATATAGAAATATAGCAGCCCAAAGGAGGTGGTTGGCAGCAAAGCTATACTGGAATAAAATGACATCAGATGATAACTCAATTCCATTGGAACAAATAAAGAGTGTGAGAAATGGTAAATAAGAAAGTTAATATAACAAACTCTATAATATATGCTTGCTCTTTTTTCTTCTCTCAACTTCCTTAAAATAGGTAAAATTATTTGAACTATAACAATGAATTGTTGGTCTTGCAGCACATGCAGATGTAATATTGATAATAATAATAGCATAGAAATGAGAAACAGGGTAGAGAGCTGTATAAGAGTAGTATTTCAGCACTTCACTAGAATTAAATTAGTAAAAATGTGAAGTAGAATATGATAAGTTAAAAAACATATGGCAAGATAGACCAACCACCAAGATAATCACTCAAAAAAGATAGTGAATAATAAATAAATTAAAATGTAGTATGAGAAAATATTCACTTCATGCAAATAAAGGCAGTAAAGTAGGAAGAGAGGATCAAAAAAGACATGAGATTTATAGAAAATGAAAAAGGAAAATGGCATATGTAAATCCAACTATAGTAAAATTAATATATGTAAAGGGATTAAACAATCCATTGAAAAGGCAGAAATTGCCAGATTGGTTTTAAAAACAATAATCCAACAATATGCTGTCTACAGGAGACAAACTTTAGATTCAAAGGTACAAATAAGTTCAAAGTCAAAGGATGGAAAAAAATATATCAGGCAAACAGTAACCATAAAAAAAAAAAAAAACCTGTAAGTCGCTATACTAATATCAGACAAAGTATAGCTTAAAAAATGTTATTAGAGAAAAAGAGAGATATATTATAATGATATAATGGTCAATCCAGCAGGAAGATATTTCAATTTTAAACATATATTCACCTAATAACAGAGTCCTAAGTTACGTGAAACAGAAAATGACAAAATTGATGAGCGAAATAAAAAAACTCAATAATAATTGGAGACTTCACTACACCACTTTCAATAATGGATGGATGACGTAGGCAAAAGATCAACAAGGAGATAGAAAGTTTGAACAATACTATAAAACAACAAGACCTAACAGACACCCAAAACAGCAGAATACACCTTCTTCTCAAGTGTACATTGGACATTCTCAGGGAAAGACTATATTCTAGGTCATGAAGCAAAGCTTAAAACTTTAAAAGGATTTGAAACATACCATGTATGTACTATTACCACAAAGAAATAGATATCAATATCAGAAAGAAATTTGTGGAATAAACAAGTATATGAAAATTAAACAACACCCTCCTGAATAATCAATAGACCAAAGAAGAAATCACAAATGAAATTTTAAAATGCTTTATGGTAAATGACAGTGAGGATATAACATATTAAACTTTATAGGATGCAGTAACACTACAAAGAAAACTAATTAACTTCAATAAAATGGAGAGAATACTAAAAAGTCACAAAGTACTGAAACTGATGCAAGAAGAAATAGAAAATCTGCATAGGCACATAACAAGTAAAGATATTGAATTGGTAATCAAAAGCAGCCACAAAGAAAATCCCAGAACGAAATACCTTCACTGGTTATTTTTACCAAATAGTTAAAGGGGAATTGATACTAGTTCTTCAGAAATGATTCCAAAAAATAGAAGAGGAGGGAACACTCCTATATGAGGCTAATATTACCTTGATTCAAAAACCAGGCAAAAATATAACAAGTAAAGAAAACTATATACCAATAACTCTTAGGAATATAAATGCAAAAATTCCTAGCAAAATATTAGAAAATGGAATTGAACAGCATGTAAAAAGGATTATACACTATGAACAAGTAGGATCTATTTCAGGGGTGCAAATTTTATTTAACAACTGAAAATCAATTAATGCAATACATAATTTCAATAGAATAAAGGACAAAGCCCATATGATCATCTCAATAGATGAAGAAAAAGCATTTTTAAAAAACAATAAACACCTCTCTTTATAATAGAAACACAGAACAAACTAGGAATAAAAGGGGATCCCCTCAACCTGGTAGAATGATCTGCAAAAAAACCCCAAAACTATCACCATACTTAGTGGGGAAAGACTGAATATTCTATACCTAGGATCAGGAATAAGACAAGAATGTTTGCTCTCACCATTTATATTTAAATTTATACTGAAAATTCTAGCAAAATTAGGTAGGAAGCAGAAGAAAAATCATTCAGCTTAGAAACAGCTATATATACATATTTGTAGATAACATGATTTTGTATGTAGAAAATCCCACCAAAATAAATTAAAGATCTAATAAACAAGTTCAGATAAGTTGCAGGATACAAGATCAATATTTTAAAAATCAATTTTCTATACACTTACAAAGAACAATCCAGAAAAGAAATTAAGAAAATTTTATTTACAATAGCATAAAAATAATAAAATATGAGGACTAAGTTTAACAAAAGATATTCAAAACTTATATGTTGGAAACTATAAAACGTTGTAAGAAGTAAAATACATATATAAATTGAAAGACATCCCATGTTCATGAACTGGAAAGATTATGGATAATATGGCATTTCTCCTCAAATTGATCTACAGATTCAATGCCATCTGTAATTTCCATCCAATTTCTATCTGGTTTGTTTGTAGACATTGATAAGCTGAACCTAAAATTCATATGGAAATTAAAATGACACACAATAGTCTAAACAATATTGAAAAAGAAGATCAAGTTTAGAAGAAACCACCTTTCCAAATTTCAAAACTTACTACAAAGATGCTGTATCCAAGACAGTGTGGTGCTGCCATAAGAATATGTAGAGATGTATTAGAGATAGAGTTAGGGATAGGAATATAGGTAGGGAGAGATAGAGATAGAGATAAGAGATAGAGATAGAGATAGAGATAGAGATAGAGATAGAGATAGATAGAGATAGAGATAGAGATAGAGATAGAGATAGAGATAGAGACAGAGCTAGAGATAGAGACAGAGCTAGAGCTAGAGATAGATAGATAGATAGATAGACAGAGATAGAGATGATAGATCAAAGGAATAGAAATGAAGAATTGAGAATCCAGAAATAAACTCTGACAATTATAGTCATTTGATTTTCAGCAAGGGTCTCAACACAATTGAAAGAGAAAAGAATAGCCTTTTCAATAAATAGGGCTGAGATAAGTAGATAGCCACAGACCCCTACCTTATACCATATATAAAAATTAATTCAAAATAGATAAAAAAACTAAATGTAAAAGCAAAACTTTAAAACTCTTAGAAGAAAATGGTTTCTTAAATATGACACCAAATGCATATGCAACAAAAGAAAATATAGATAATTGGATGGAATTTTATAAAAACAACAACACACTTTTGTGCTAGCAAGATACAACCAAAAAAGTGAAACGTCAACCCACAGCATGGGAGAAACTATTTGTAAAGCATATAAGTAATAAAGGACTCGTATCTAAAATATATAAACAACTTTAAAAACTCAATAATTAAAAGGCACAATACCCAATTAAAATTGGGCAAAGTATCTGAATAGAAATTTCCAAAGAAGATACACAAATGGCAATTAATTGCATGAAAAGATGCTCAACATCAATAGCAACCAGGGAAATGAAAATACAAAATATAATATATTAATTCATATGCACTATGTTGTGAATAATCAAAAAGACAGATAATAACAGGTGTTAGTGAATTTGTGGAGAAATTGGAACCATTAAATATTGCTGGCAGGATTGTAAATGGTGCATCTACTTTGGAAAACATCCCCCCAAAAGGTAAACATAGAATTTCCATATGACCTAATAATTCTACTCCTAGATATATCCCCAAGAGATATGAAAGCAAATGTCCACTCAAAATATTGTACACAAATGTTCATAGCAGCATTATTTTTAATACTAAAAAGTGGAAAAAGTCCAAATATCCATCACCTAATACATAAATAAACAAATTATGGTATATCCATTAAATAGAATATTATTTTAGAATTTAAAAAAACCAAGAGATGCTATAAAATGGATAATACTTCAAATTATGCTAAGTGAAAGAAGCCAGTCATAAATGCCATCTTTTGTATGATTCCATTTATATTAAATGTCCAGAAAAGAGAAATCTATAGAGACAGAAATTATATTAAGTAGACTCATACTTGGAAGGGATGACAGGGTTAGAGAGAAATGGAGAGTGACTGCGAATGTGTATGGGATTTCTTTTTGTGGTGATGAAAGTATTATAAAATTGATTGTGGCAATGATTGCACAACTCTGAAAATATATTTAAGAACATTGAATTATACACTTTAAATACATAAATTTATGTATGAAGTATAAATCGTATACTAATAAAGTTGTTATAAAATGTAACATCCATTTCACTCATTTTTGTGAATTATTTATTATAATATTTTTCTATGCTTAGTAATAAATGTATATATTTATGTATGTGAGTAAAAGTAAATAAATGCATATATTTATATGTATGAGTGAAAGTAAAATGTACAGCATATATATCTTCAGATGGTACTTGGAGTTCTGAAAGAGTTGATTACCTTTATATAGATGAACATTGTATTTCCTGAATAACATTGATATATTCTAGTTTACTGTACAATCAGCGCCAGCTAAGTGAACATATTCACCCTTCCAGAAGATGTCTGACAGTTCACAATAAAAATCTCAACTACTGAGTTATCATCATTCAGGCTAACAAACCAATGCGGAAGGACAGTCAGAAGTAAAGGCAAAATTCCATATTATTTTCAGATTTCTTAAAGGAAATATTAATTTTGAATAAAACATGAATATTTTTGTCCAATGGTTTTTTAAAAAATGGCTGCTTAATTGAAAATTTGTCCTAAAGCACTGAGGTGATCATCTCACTTCCATAATATTATCCAAACTTTGCTTCAAGCATATGCATTTCGATATGTATTTTGGCATTTTGTAATATGTATATACTGCAAAATCAAATGGCATGAACTATTCAGGTAAAACATATCACATTCATAACTGTGGCTTGGAAAATAGGACCAGTAGAGATTATACAGTGTACATATATATATATACTATGTATATATACTGTATCTAAGTTTGTTTACAAATTAGCTTTTGAAGGAATTAAATTCTTCCAACAAGAATAGTATATGCATGCATTTTCCTTTTTATTCACTACTTCTGAGTTGGTGGTTGTTATTCCAAATGCCACAATTGTGAGAACATATTTTACAACTATTCTAACCATGGAAATTAAATTCAACTCCCACGTTCTGGGAATTTAGACTTCTCAGCCTATAATTATGGAACTTGGTCTTTACACATGCTTTTCTCTTTCTATTCCAGTGTCAAGTAAAGACAGAGATTCTAATTCTGACATCCTTTAATGGATTTGCACATCTAAATAAATATCATGATCTTTGCTCAAAGTCGTCTCCAAGATTTGCTTCATTTCACTTTCATGAATTTTTTCTAAAGCAAGAATGTTGAAGTAAAGAAAACTGTGCAGTGAAAGAAAGCAAATCAGGACTTTTACTTTTTGTTTTTGATATAGGAGAAAAAAAATCAATCTCTTTTTTAGAACTACATTTTCATATTGAAATATCTTATTTTTAATCTGTGCAGTTGGTCAGAGAATGATAATCAATCATTAGTTTTGATTGCTGAAAGTGTTCTGATTCAGTCCCATCCAAAGCAATAGGATTACTTTATGTTGCAAAAGGATTAACTGTATTGGATAACAGTAAGGCTTAAAAGAACTGAAGCAATCTGGCACCATTGAACTCCTTAAATCTCCTTTCCTGCTGAGTAACAACTGCAGGGGTGTGTGTCCAAGTTAAGCAGGAAACGGACCACAGAGAGGAGGCAAGAGAAGGTAAAAATAAAGGGAAGGATTGGAATAGCTAGAAAATTTTAGAAAGAAGCCTACAGTAATTTTTAACACTACTCAAAAATAACAGAAGGGGGAGCTCTGGGAAGTTAGAAACAGTATCTGAATCAAAGCTAACTGTCTGCAAAAGCAAAATTCTAATAGAAAAGAACAACAGAAAAGTATCAAGGTTAAATTCCATAGAAAATTGTTCTAAGAAAAAAGTATAAAGAGCATTATAAGAGCCCTACAGATATTGAAAGCATGGTAGAAAGAAATATATAAACATATAAAGGCCATAATGTAATATTTCAAAACAAGCTTAAAAAATTTAAATATATACAGAACATAAAAGGATGGCATAAACAGAATTATAAAAACTCAGAATTAGGTGAAAACACTCAAGACAGAATTAGAAAAATATCAAAATAAATTATTTAAAAAAATGAAGACTAAACCAGAAGAAACACAAGATGGAATAAACACAATAAATAACACATTCATATGTTATTCATATTTAAATAGATAAAAGGTACTAGAAAGAAAGTGGTAAGTATTGAAATAGGTAAAGAGGATTGAAAATACAGATAATGGAATTTCCCTAGGAGGGAGAGGGGTATTAAGGAAAGCATCAGAAAAAATTATGAAGACTTTTCGACAAATCCTTTGAAAAAAAAAAAAAAGTTTAATTTTTTATTAAAAGACTACATAGTGAAGTGAAGAAAATTTATTGAAAATGATCAACAAAACATAGTCTAGCAAAATTATTGACTTCGACAGAAATGAAGAAAAAATGAGCATCTTAGAAACAGAAGCATATGACTTGCTAGGGAAATAATATTAGATTACCATCAGAATTTCAATAGTAATGCTTTTGTAGGAATAGAGTAATTTATACTTAAGATATTCAAGGAAAGAACATGTGAACCACAGATTTTATTTCTAGGAAAATTGACCTTCAAGTATAAAGGACAGATTCGAACTCTTATGAATAGATGAAAATTCAGAGAATATAGTTCTCATGAACCCTTCCTAAAGATTTTGCTAAAGAACAATCTTCATGAAACCAAAATGACTACAGAGACATAGACATAACAGGTGGTGGTAAGCATTAAATTTATAGTTCTTATAGAAATAAGACTAAATGAGAATTAAAAAGAGAAAGCACAATGCAATGGCTATCTATTTATAATTTAGATAGAGCATAACCATTAAAAAGTAGGAGGATAATGGAGATAGAATATTCCAAAATTTTTACCCATTTTCAGTAAAAAATAATTGGTTTTAATAGCATTGGTATTGTTACTATTCTATCATCCCCTATTGTTCTTGAAAACCAGAATTCTCAGTGTGGATGTGCCCAAAGTTAGCCAAAATTCAAAGTGTGAGTGCATGGTCTACAAAACTTCCCTCATTTCTGACACCAACTGCAAATTCTAGGAGTTTCCAAAACCACCCTCCAAATGTATGATAATTTGTAGAAGTCTTCACAGAACTCATTGAAAACCATTTTACTCATGGTTATGGTTTATTATGAGGACAGTAGTTGAAAGGGAAAGTCTAAGTGTAAGATGGGACTGTATAAGATATTAAAACCTCATGTAAAACATGAATATGGGTGATATTGCATATTTAAGACTGTTTCTACAAAATATAAATACAAATATGCTAGAAAGAAGGAAAAAGAATAGCAGCTATATATGTCAGGGGAAGCATAGAGAGATTGAGAGGTGATTTTTGCTTGCTAGCTTTTTGTTTATTATTATTGGAATAATGAAAATGCTTTAAGAATGATTGAAGTGGTGAGTACACAAATATATGATTACACCAAATACCATTAGTTGTACACTTTGGATGGATTTATGTTATATTAACATGTACATAAAATTGATTAGTTAAAAAAATAATCAGCCAAAGGAAGAGATGCATAGAGGCACATATGGAAGGGTTCCAAATGCAAATCCTCCATTGTCCTCTCCCACGAAGTCAGGACATATTCACCTCATAGTATCAATGTGTGACCAACAGTGCACATGACATATTGACAACCAGGGAAGTCTACCTGAGCTTCATTGGACAGAGTTTTTATTGAAGAACCATGATTGACTGATTGATTGCTCATGTGGTTGAACTTAGTCTCCAGGTCATTTGATACTGTGTGATCCAAAGCCCCTACCCTGCATCACATGACTGGTCTTTCTGAGGCAGCCAGAACCCATCCTAAGACTGTCAACTGTGGCCAGCCCTGCCCTAAGATCCAATGTGGCCAGCCATTAGCCTAAACAAAATCACTCTTGTCAGGTATGACAGAGCTTGTCTCCCAAAAGCTGAGGGCAAAGGCCAGACCTCTATTTGGGCAAGGTCAAATTCTTTATTACAAAAGAAGTAAGGAGATTCAGATGTAATTTTAAAGAAGTTAAATAAAATTCTCTATAATGCTTTTGAAAATATTAGGTTCTTTATCTTTCCATCTACTAAAAAGTCCTAGAAACAATGACCACTGTATAAGCAATGTTCTTCCTAGCACAAATAATGACCCATGGTTCTGACAGATCATTTCTCACTAGGAGAAAATAAAACTTTGTGGAGAAAGTACTGATTCCCATTATGGGGCATAAAATACATAAGATGAGACTGGGTCAATTTCCATGGTGAAATACCAAATAATCTTCCCAAATATTAGCAAATTTTTACTTCTTAGGCCAGGTCCTAAAAGAATGCTTAAATATCTAGGAGATGCATCATGATTTGCACATTATATGCTCAATAAACACAAATTGATTTTTATACCATCGCCAAGTAAGTTGGCTATAAAGCCATACTGAAAAGGTCAATGTTTCTGTTTGTTTTGAATTTGGATCATTTGTTAAAGAAGTTTTATTTACCTAATACAGGTCATTGGATTTTGATATTGTAAGAGGGATTTAAAAAAAGTTTTCTCTAATGAGGTATGACTAGAATAACAGGTAGACATTTGTGATTTATGGGACAAATAATAATAATAATAATAATGTCTTCTGACTGTTTATCTATCACAAGATATTAATACATAATTATGTATACAATATAAAATAGCTCTAACTTCAGAAAAACCATAAATACTCATCTGTTATATATCAACAAAATTGTTGGATATAATAAACCACCTCTTATTTCTACAATGACAAACATACAGTCCAATGTAAATTTTTACAAACTCAATCCAATTGCAGCCAACATGGATACTTTCACTATGCTAATTTTCAAAATAGAACCAGAAAAATAGAAGAATCACTATGTACTTACTTATCTTAGGTACTATCTTTAGTTGGCCCATTGGAAAAAAAAACAACTATACATCAACATTATGGTCAGGAAGTTTCTAATAGCATTATTTCTAGGAATTGAATTTTAATAAAAAATAATTCAGAAATTGTGACTCCCTCAGCTGACTAATATCTAAATATTAATGTCTAAATATTAGAATAATTTAGAAAGTAACATGAGTCTAGTTTATTACTGATTGCATAATCAATCCTTGATTATTCTAGAAAAAGTACCTCCCAGACTATAGACAATAGCAGAGGTTTATAGATTTGACGCCTTGTTTGACATATCTTCTGATAGCTAGTTCACCACTTGCTTCTTTATAACTGCACCCATAACTGTTTACTTTTTAATGCATGAAAGTCACTTGAAGCCTGTATATTTAACCCTTCTACTTTTTACAATGCTGGTGGGAAACTCTCTCTACAGAAGTACCAGAGAAATTACTGCGTAAGTTAGCTAGCAATTAGAGAAGTAGGTCAATTTGCTGGCAACTTCCAAGTAGCATTCTCCATTATTTATTTTGAAGCATTAAGTAAGAAGTGCTTCATTATTTAGTTTGAACCATTGCAAAGTACTAGGTATTTGACACACCCATTCAAATGTAAATACAAAGACCTACTGAGAAGCTCATAATGCATAATTCTGAAGCATACTGAATTACATATTTAAATTTTAAAATTCTAATCTCATAATGTCTTAGTAAAAATCCCCTACATTTTCTGCTTTGAACACAGGAGGAAAACAGAAATGCCTTGTCCCATATGTGGTTTCAGTCCTAGTCAGATAAAGTTTTTCATAATCATGTCCAGCAAGGGTTTGGAAACTCAGGCATGAGGAGATGGAAACATAACAGGTTCATAAAGTTAGTACTCATAAAGAAAGGCTATTTGAGCTATAGTTTGGATCAGAAAAAAAAAAATACTAAAACACTAGTCTGTGTAAGAATCTAGGATCTGGGTGGGAAAAGATGTTCCTCCTGAAAAATCAGTCTGAGCTATAGAGTTCACACTGATAAAATCTGTGAAGTATTAAGACCACCAATGAATAAATATTTTCATAAAAACTCCAGGGACTGTTTTACATGGACACCAGGCAGATGCTCACCCAAAACCATTACGGAAAGATGAAACTAACACTTAGTCCTTTCTTTTAGCTAGGTTACTGTCTGCCATGGAGAAAAATCATAACATGACCAGAAGAAGACTTGAGTTTCATACCCTGAGATAAGCCAAAATCTTTTTGTATTTTGTTTTTCTGTTTTTATTTGTTTTATGTAGGTGTGTATGTATGTATATATATGTATGTATGTATTTTTGGTTGTTATTTGGTTTGGTTTGGTTGGTTGGTGGATTAGTTGTTTTGACACCCTGGCTGCTTTTATTTAGGTTCAATGTCAATGATCACTGCTCCTGCAGATTCTGTTTCTGGTTTATTGGACTTCATGACCAATCTGTATTAATTGTGTTTTTAATAGCCCTTGGTTCTCTTCAGTAGTTACCGTGGTGACATGTTACCTGGCTTTGACTCTTTTTCCATATGGCATCTAACAGATTCTGTAAAATTTCCAACTTCCTTTCACAATCAAATCATCAAATCCAAAATGTCTGATACCATTTTCATTTGGCTGTTAAATGAAAAATCAAATTGGCTTATCTAAATCTGTTTTCCTAAAAGGATTTTCCACATATGATCAGTATCTCTATTTCTTTTCCATTTGTGGTTGAAGTTGACTGATAATGCCAGTTTTCTGTGCATCTGCAAATGAGAGAAGTCTTTTTCACTTTCCTATCTAAGAAAACAAAATTAGCGTTTATACATGGCATGCTTTTAATGGTAATCCTTCACATAAGCCCTCGTGGAGATGTGTTAATCATAGGGATTTCTCATAGAAAGATTTTAAAATTTTAATTCAATGTTGAATGGTTTATAGAGAACCGAGGCTGTGTGGCTTATGTAATATCTCTACAAATGTCCTGATATTATTTGGAATAAGAATGTAGGTGGAATGGGAAGGTTGATTGTCTCTGGTTTGTCCAGAGCTTCATTACTTCTCCTCAATCACTAAGCAAGAAATTTGAAAGGATCTTAGCATATGGTTTTCTTTTTCTTTCATGAGAAATAGAAGAGTGCTATAGACGTGCAAAAATGAGCCATGTTCAAATGTGAGAAAACACTTTGTGGACCAATCACGATGTGTTAAATCTTAGGCTAAGCTCCTGGCTTCACACAAGGATGACACGACAATTTCTATAGAAAATGGCACAATTGAAATAGGAACAAAGTCCAAGACTAAGAACCCTCCCTGTACTTCAAGTTCAGAAATAATGGCTTAGGTCCTTCAGAGAAGAGACAGCCCAGGTCTCCTCACTGTCCCATGAGTTTTTCAAAATTATTTTGTTTTGAGAGTGAAATGTCTTCTGAGAAGACTGTTATATCTTTGTTTATATCCAGAGGGATAAATAAATCAGATTATAAAATCTCTGAAATTTAGAAGTGTTACTGCTCTAATTATAGAAATAAATAAATTATTAGTTTGCATGTAAGCAAAAGTAAAGCAGGATTCTATTGGGAAGGTACTTAATCTCTAAGCCATGCCCTTATTAGTAAATGAGGATAATTGCACTTTTAAAGAGTACTGTAAATATAAAATTAGACTATACATATGAAAGCATTTTGAACAAAGAAAATACTCTTTGAACATACCATTTTAGAAAAATCTGTGAAAGAGAAACACTCCCCTTGCTTTTTCCTAAAGTTGACACATATTTTCTAACAGAAATCATTAATCAAGGAGTAATAGCAGATGTCCATTATTTCATTTTTCTAATTTGATATATAATGTTCTCTGTGTTGAGTGGAAATGTATATTTATTCACAAACAGGTTTTGATGTTTTATGACTGACAGTGGTTACCAGGCAATCAAGTTTATTGTTGACCTATGAAAAAATATGGCTATTCTTGAGCTCCCTATAAAGGGTATAGTAAATCTGGTAGCTGTGTAATTAACTTATAATTATGTAAGCCATAAAAGCATAATTATACGATTATTAATATGTTAAAATTATAAGGAATTTTCTGGCATTTAATTAACATTTGCCAAGGCAAACTACAGCAAATTAAATATCAATTAATAAAATAGTGACATTTATTTAGATACTCTATTAGTTGTCACAATTATTAACTTGTTATCACTGGCTTTTAAAATTCCCATTAAGTGCCTAAATATTCCTTACAATTTTTATGTGTTAAAAATCTAATTATATGAGTGTTCTGTAAGTTTTAATTGATTACACAGCATCTCTCATAGTAAATCTTAATACTCTCCAACTGTCAATTGATGCATAATTGACATATACTAGCCAAATAAGACCTTGTGATGGAACTAAGCAATCTTATATATTCTCTTACTTTAAAGTACTTAATCACATGGACCTCAAATTAAAAAAGAAAAAGAAAAGAAAACCTTCGTCAAATAAACTTATGGGACCATTTATGTCTATATCAAAAGCACAGAAACCTGGATGTGGCTCTTCCATAACTGTTCCATGCAGCAAAGATCCATGATTTAGAGGATGTGCTTTAGGACATATAAGATGACTGCCTTATATATTTATCTATGTAAATTCTGGCTGATATGTTTTCATCTTATGCACCTCGGCACCTTGGGAAAGTTTGCAGGTACAAAAGCAGTTCCCAAGCAACTCTTGAATCCTATAACCAACAGGTATCAAAGGATGCCTTGTAAGTACTTTGAAGATAAGGGAAGTCTTAGCTAGTATAAAATATCTATAATGGCCTGGTTAATCCCAAACTCTCACAATTCAGTTCTTTCATCCATAACTTCCTAGTTACCAAGATGATATAAGAAGTTTGAGAAGTACAGTAACAGATTAGCCAAACCTTTGTAAAATACATATGATGAATTAAATAGAAATTGAAGGAATCCGTAAAAAGCCACCAAAAGTTATATTCAGGTAAAATAACTTTTGTTTTATGACATCTATCATGTAACAATAAAATTATTATTGTTGTTTTACCTGGAGTTCAGTTCAATTTACCAAAGTATAGTCTGCAAATCTTGAAGTTCAAGAAGTTACTTGAAAAGATAATGTGGTCAAACAGATTTGAAAATCTTTTCCTGGAGTTTCAAGGCATGCATTAGTATAATGAAGGGGCTGAGAAATCATACATTAAAGAAATTTATTTAAGTTTGTCAAACATAGCATTTAATACCAAAACTTTTAATTCACATCACAATTATTGACTTAACAGACTAGAACACAGAAAGGCTATGTTATAGGATAGAATTATTAAAAGATAAAAGAGCTAATGCAGTGTCCCCTGGACTACCTTAATTCTTAGAGTTTTAGTTAGAGGATATGATGTGTGTTAAAATTAGTAATAAAATTTAAAGACTTTTTTCTGTTGAATGTATGAAGTTAAGAAAACATTAAACAAAATAACCATGGGGAGCGGGTGTAGCTCAGTGATTGAGTGCCTGCTTCCCACATATAAGGTCCCAGGCTCAATCCCCAGTACCTTCCAAAAAAAATGTCTATTCCTTGTCTTGGTAATCAATAGCATTTATTCTGTACAAAAATATGTGTATATGAATATGCATATGTATATGTATATATAAATTTAGGCTTCAGTATTTTCCTGCCATCAGTGCTCAAATATTACAAGTATGTGAACAGATTTATACCACTTAAGATAAAATACAAAATTCTTTTCAATTAGAAAATTTTAAAAAATGTTGAACTATATGTAAATAAATAATATCTAGGTAAACTGTGATATATTCAATGTGTAAGAAATATATTTTGAACTCATGAATCAATGGATAAATTGTAAGCTAATAACAAACTATGTCTCTGTATCTGAGATAATCTCTAAAGGAAATCTGTCTTTGATGCTAATTTCAAGTATTGTGATCTTATTGATTGTAACTGCTATTTAACTTTTGTAGTTCTCATTCAAACTAAAGTGTTTTTCTCCACTAACATCCCCTTAATTTATCTATCTTAAAATGAACTTTCAAAACTAAAATCATTTTAACTTACCTGTTATAAAAAAATGTGCCATATTCTCACAGTGCCCATCAATCTTCCTTTAATCATCAGGCTTCCATGTAATCTGAAACATCTTTTAATGAACCTCATATATACTTTAGTGTTTTTTATTTTAGGATTTTTATTATGAAATAAAAACACATAAATTACACAAAAGTGATAATTACAGTTCAAAAATTATTCTGAAGGAATACCTGCACATCACCCAGCTGATCAAGGAATAAAATATTGCCAACATTCCAGGAAGTCTTTGCCTGACACTTTACAATTAAAATAAAAATGGTGATAGAAAATATTTTACCAGAATATTAAACAAAATTAGCAGAAGATAGACTTGATGAGTTGGAAGAGGGGCAAAAATTTCGAAACAAATAGTAGAAAAAACAAATGAAAAATGAAGTAAAGAGCCTAAGAGAAAATGGAACACAGTGAAAAGATCTAACATGTGTAATTGGAAAATTATTTAAGAATATGATCCCTGATGATATGCCAAAACTGACAAAAGGCATCAATTCACACACTGAAAACTCCTACGAGGACAACAAAGAAAAGCAAACATAGGGACATAAAAGTCAAATTCATGAAAGCAAAAGACAAAGAAAAAATCTTAAAAGCTCATAGAGGATAAGACACATTGTTTTTAAAAAATTAAAAAAAAAAAAAGACTGATAGCTAACTTCTCATCAGAAATGAGAAGGATAACGTGCTTAAAAGAAAAATAATTTCCGAAGTAGAATTCAATTCTCAGTGGAAACATAATTCAAAAAGGAAGACAAATATACATAGCGGTATGTGTGTGAATGTGTGTTTGTGTGTATGAAAGAGAGAGAGAATACAAATTACCAACATACGGATTAGAAAGGAGGACCTCACTACTGAGCCTAGATTTTAAAAGATAACAAGAAAAAGTATAAATGAGCTCATGCCATTTAACTTGAATATTTAGATGAAATGGGCAAATTCTTTGCAAAGCACAAAATACCAAAGTTAACACAAGAAGAAATAATTAATATCTATGAATATATACTACTAAATGCATTCACACAAAGAAAACCCGAGGTCCAGATTTCTTTGCAGGTGAATTTTTCCAAACTTTTAAAGAAAAACATTGCAATCTTACTCATACATTTCCAGAGAATATAAAATGAAGGCATTCCTTTCTATCTGATTCCATAAGGCCGTATGATCATTTAAAACTATACACCAATGCTAGAATACTAGAATATTACATTCCATAGCAATATTTCTCATGCACATTCATGCAAAAATCCTAAGCAAAATATTACAAATCAAATCCAGACATATGTAAAAATGGATAATAAACCACAACCATGTTTGATTTATTTTGTGACTGGAAGAGTAGCTTAAAACCAATCAATGTAATTCAGCACCTTAACAGAATGAAGAAAGTTTCTCATTGACTCAATAAATGTAAAAAAAAGGAGTGGATAAAATTCAGTACCTATAATGCAAACTCTTATGAAATCAAGAATAATTAAGAACTTCCTCATGTGATAGGGTATCTACAAACACCTACAAGAAATATTTTACTTAATGGTGAAATATTAAAATTTTTCCCCCTGAAATCAGAAACAATATAATAATGCCTTTATTTGTAAACTTTATCTTAGCCAAAAGGCCAAGATGTAATGTCTTTATTTCTGTTTAATTTTGTTTAATCTGTGGCAGATAGCCTCTTGATTTTCACAGCTACATCACTTCAGCTAACAAGAAAGGTAACAATACTATGCTCTGATTTCTCTATACTATCTTACTTTGCCCAAGCTTCTCTCTCAAACACACACAAGGGGTTGACTTAAACATCAAGTATTTATTGACTCATAGTTTCAGAGACCAGGAGTACAAATCAAGGCATTGGCAAGACCATGCTTTCTCTTTAAAGACTGTCGTGTTCCTGTGCTGGCTGCAGACAATTCTTGGGGTTCCTTGGCTTTCCAGTCACATGAAAAATCCTCTCCTTTCTTCTCTGGGTTCCTGCTGACTTCTAGTTTCTAGTCCTTTATAAGGCCTCCAGTAATCTGGTATAAGCCCCACCCTCATCAGTTGAACTACACCTTAACTAAAAATAGTATTTTCTAGAGGTTCTATTTATCACGGGTTCATGCCCACGGAAATGCAGGTTAAAATTGCCATGTCTAAACTGGGGTACATAATTCAATCTACCACAGCTACTTAATTGTTTAGTTTGTACCATATAGAGTTAGAGGACTTAAATATGGAGAAGAATAAAAACAACTTTTTTTTCTGCATGATCATATCCTTGTTACTCAAAACTCTGAAACTATTTTTAACCAATCTCTTGTACTTCTGGTTAATTATGGGTAAACTATTTATCAGCACAATTGTTGGTATCCTCACCAGATCCCCTTTATCAACATCATACCCTATCCATGAGCTTTATCTGACCAGAACTCCCAGATTTTCCTTTTCCAGGACCTGCCTAACTGAAACCAGTGTCTCCCTACACCTTTCTCTCAAGCTGACTCAATTCTGTGATCAATTCCTGCTTCAGAGCATCCTTGTGGAAATAGATCTGATCACTTTCTTGCTTAGCTTTTAATCTCTCGCTGACCACATTCTAGCTTAGCTTTTCTTTCATTTGTCATATCTTGCCTCACTTACTCTCCATGCCCCAAAAGCACTCCCCCCAAAATGTTACTTGAACCAGAATCCCCATCTCGGGTATACTTCTAGTGAATCAAGTCTAAGACATCATCCAACCACTGATTTCATATGGTGTACAAACTAGAAATATATCCCAAATAAGTAAACAACACAGTTTGCAAGTCAAAATCACCTGAATAAAGGGAAAACCTCATTGTTATTTATTTTAGAAATGTTTTGCACACAAACTTGGATTGATTTATTTAAAACTTTTAATCACACATTCTATAACAGAGATATTACAATATCTGAGAGACATTAATGTATATCATTAGCATTTTTCAACATATTACATCATGCTGTAATAGAAAGAAATTGGAATAGGATATTTTGACCCTTACTGTCCAAATTGTGCACTGGAAAATAAGGTAATTGGATAAGAAAGCTGTTGTGAATTTTTCTAATTCTAAATTTAAAATTAAAATATTAAGTCTTTTGCCCAAAAGTGTATTAAGGTTACAATAGCATGTTAAATAAGCAGTGAACACTTCTTCCGTCTTCCCATTCTTGACTTTATAAAACAAGTGGTTTCTTCACATAATTATTCAAGTGTTATCAGAGTCACTTTTGGATTGCGTAGAACAGGCTGCCTATTCTGATCATTGAAGAGAGAAGGCTTCAGAGTAATCACTGTAGAATCTGCTACTCTGCCTGATTTCCAGGTTATTCATAATTTAATGCTACACTACTAATTCAACAAGCTTTCTCAATTCTCTTCAACATGCAAGTGTTCTAATTTCATTCTACCTTCATAACTTGCAAACCTACAGCTTTGACCAAGAAGACTCTACCTACTCACCTTTGACTATACTATTCAAATTGTACTCATTTTTCAAGGACCAATCAAGTCTTAGATTTTGTTTCCTTTATGGCACATTATCAGACAACTCTGGCTATCTTTGATTTCCCTCAATACTGATGTCCCTTAGTTAATAGTGTATATTTAATTGATTACCGCTTTATATTATTTATTTATCCCATGCATTTTTAATTTTTTAAAAACTATATCATTGGCTGTTTCAGATTAATAACCATTGCTTCTGTTTCTTCTTTATCTATAATCACCCCAGATATTGTATTAAGCAAATAGCAGCCAATAAACATTGTTTAATTTAATATTTGTTTGAATCTTGTATTAATGCAGTGTTTCTTATTCTGTGGTCCACTGATGAAAGATGGAGAATTACCCAGAAGCTTGTTGAAATACAGACTCCTTTGCCCAGCACCAGACCAGAAAAGCATGGAGTGAATCTCAGGATTTTTTAAAAAAAGACATACTAATTCTTATGCATGCAATAGATGAGGGTAGCTGAGAATGTATCTAGATCTCATCATATTTTCATGTCAGTGGGCTCCTTATTTTAATGGAAAGGGCTTCTGAAATAAGTCAAACATATTTGAATTTTCAGGCTGAAAAATGAGATATTATTAATATAAGTTTAGGTAATTTGATTTCCACATATGCCTTCTCCACAGGTAAAATTTAGAGTATCACAAAAGCAAAGTACAAAACATTAATGAAAGCTCTTTGGACAATTTGATAGTTCATGTAGCTTTGAAATCTAGTTTTCTAGTGAAATATTCATGTTCAACAGCAAATTAATATTAAAACATTTAAAATATATCTATTGAAAAATATTATTAAAGAAAATTTAGTGTATATCAATTTAATGGAGGCAGAAACTTACACAAAATGTAATTGATGGAAAAAACTGAAACATCCTTTTGTTTGCTTTTGTTTTGCTTTTATAACATCAAGAGTGACAATCATTCTGTGAATTTTATTAAGTAAAATGTGTCTTAAAGATTGCAAAGGATGATGCAACATTCTGAAGTAAAAGCTAGATTTTACTGGAAACAAATTTCTCAAAAAGCTTTTCACCTTAATAATGACAAAAAAGTCCAAATCATTACTTTAACTCAACCACTCAGCTAACCAATTATTTCAGAGTTTCACGCACATCCTTTACAGAGGAAAGTTGGTCCATAGATGCAAATCTCAATTTTAATTTCCTGACTTTTGGTGTATAAGAAGGAAAAATATACTTTTCAAGTATGTACTTAATTTGTAATTTATACTTGTACCATTCTGAAAGGTATTGTGTAGCCACATCCTGATACAAAGGCACTGTTCCCATTGTACTGGGCATTTATAAGCTGTAAATGAACAGCTGCACAGTGTACTGGTTTCCGTGGCTCACATTAGCACCACACTAATCCATGTATATTTGCAAATTGTTATGATCATTGCTCAGAAATGGCATCAGTTGCAGCTGCAGCAATTCGGAAAATATTTTAGACGTTTGATGACTGGAACAACAACACAGACATTATAATCATCTGACATCCATCACTACTGCTCCTTCACTTGATTGCACCAGTCAACAAATCCTGGGCACGAAGACAGTGAAATAAGGCACAGCATAAGCTATATCTATGAAAGCTTCCTTTTTTTTCTTTCTCTGATTCTTACCATTCCCATTTTCTACCATCATCTGTCTTCCATTTTCAAACACCATCCAATATCTAAACAGAATCATACAAAGAAACATGATATTTCAAAATACCCATTAACATGCTACTTCTTAAGAACCTAAACAATTAACAACTTCCAAAGAACCTAGTCCTAAGTGATGTGTGGTTGTCACTACAGAGTTCTGAATATGATTTTGTGAGTAAAAACATATTTATCTGCCTGTTTTTCTCTTTTTATGCCCCCCCCCTCTTTTTTTTCTACTTTATCTTGACCAAACTGCATTTTCCTCTTACTGGAATATTAATCATTTTTAATGTATAGGATAAACAGATACGATTCCTTTTTCAATGCTGCCATTTTATTTTCTTATCTCTTAGTCCATTTATTATGAATCAACAATTCTCTGCTGAATTCTACTCTGATAATTGATGTTTATGAATTCACTATAAATAATTCAGCCTACAGCATTTTTTAAAGTATCAGTTGCAACCCTAGTGTTAAAATTTTTCTTTAATGTCTCAGACATGCTAAACACCCTTATAAGGTCCAACAAAGAACTTTTACTTAATTTGTGCCAAATAAATAAATGTTTGTGGAATGGATGAATGAATCGATATTTATGTCCAATACTGTTATAAAATTTGTTTTGTCTTTTCAAATTAAAATTAAATTAAATGAAAAACACTAGTGCCTGAGCATGTAATACAAAACCTTTCATTGGCTGATCTTTGGCTATTTATTGTTCTGGTTGCAAATACCATCATTACCATATCATGTATGAAAAGCCTTAGATTTTACAAATTAAGTGTACTATTTCAGGTCTTGTGCATGCTGTTTTCTCTGCCAGAATTCCATCCTCTAATAACATATGTCAAATGTTACTGCCTACAGACTACTTCCTGGGAGAGATAACCTCCCAGTCCCCTTATTGTCTACCTTGTAATTCCTTGTCCTGTTACACTTAACACTACGTTATAAAATTTTGTTTTTTTTTCTTTTTTGATTTTATTTCATACTCAAGAGTAGAGACTGTACCTCCTTCATCGCTGTATCTTCAACGTTATGAAACAACTCAGAAGGTCTTCAATGAATTAAGTTCTCATAAGTAAACTTGCATCAATGCACTAAATGCTATTTGGCATAAATGAAACCGTTATGAACCAAACATATGCTAAAAATGATAAGGAGATCAAAAAGCTGTAAAATTATTAAAAAATATATATATATATGCACAACAACGGTATGTCTGCCATTGAGGAATTATATTTTTCAGTAAAATAGACATACACATATATCTAATACAAAACTCATTATGATCAATGCTCCATTGTCATAAACAAAATATATAGCATATCAGGAAACATTCAAAGGGTATTTAATGGAGAATATTGAAAGCCAGGCGCCAAATGGCTCATGTTTATTAGTGGATTGTTATAACAAAATAAATATAAAAGATGTATGTGTTGTGTTTAAATATAAATGAATATAAATATATGTGCTTGTGCACATGTGTGTGTCCAAGCTCTAAGTTCTTCAGGGTAAGTGGAACAGACTGAAGGGCAAATTTAGAAATGCCTATTTCAAAGAGATAAGAAGTCAGGTGACAGGACCTTTCTCAATCGATTACATAGTGTTTCAGAAGTAGGAAAGGCAAGAAAGAACAAAGAATCTTAACCTGGGTTCAGATATGTGGAAGCTAAAATAACTCACTTCCACGAAGTGTCCTATGTATTAAGGATTCTAGATTTCTAGGAATATGACATTGGTCCTTTTCTCATATATACCAAGAGAAAATAATCAGGATACACTCACGTCAATTAAAGATCAAATATCAATTAAAAGTAAGTAGCACAGGATCAATAAACAGATACCACAAGAAAAAATAGAAATAATAATTAAGAAAAACATATAGCATATGGCAAACACTAATTAGAAAACAATTTCCAATGTATGGATAAAAATTTAATAAAATAGAGCCATAAATAAAAACATTCCTAAACCATGGATGAACCTTGAAGACATCATGTTGAGTGAAATAAGCCATACACAAAAAGACACATTTTGTATGATTTCACTTATGAAAAATACCTAGATTAAGCAAATTTCATAGAGACACATATTGGATTATAGGTTACCTGTGGCAGGGTGTGGAGGGAGTTATTGCTTAATTGGTGTAGTTTCTTTTTGATATGATGAAAAAGTTTGGGTAATGGATGTTGGTGATGGTAGCACAATATTGTGAAGGTAATTAATACCACTAAATTGTACACTTGAAAGTAGTTAAAATGGGAAATTTTGAGTTGCATATGTTCCAACATTAAAATGTTAAAAAAAAAAAAGTTCATTTTTAAAAAAGATTTATTTCTTTATTTTTATCCATTTTAACCCCTTCTCTCACCCCCCACCCC
>JAQZBX010025477.1:0-29523 GCA_029593785.1 Cabassous unicinctus
AGGTACCGGGTACCGGGGATTGAACCCGGGACCTCGTAGGTGGGAAGCTGGCGCTCAACTGCTTGAGCCACATCCACTCCCATTTATGTGTACTTTTTATCTAATACTGTGAATAAAAATGATCTTGGGTTTTTTTCTTTAAATGGCTGCTTTAGTCTACTTAGATTTGGCTGAAGCCATCTAACAAATATATAATATATTTTAATGTCTTAAGGGTAATTGAACGACAGGTGAATTTCTCAAACATTTATTGATTGCTTGGGGCAGTACTGGAGGTACCAGTGGATTCAGTTTAAAAAATTCACTGCTCTGGGTTCCCCCAGCTTCCCTCCAAATCTGCATTTCATCAGTTTATGGAAGATTGGTTCGGGCTTCCTTTATAGTCTACACAGACCATCACTTGAGATTTTTAGGATCCAGTAGCTTAGGCTGTATCAGAAAAATCCCAAAGCTTTAAAAAACCACACCCCTTAAACCTTGGTGGTAATAACTGAGTTTAAAAGTTCTGGAGGCAGTATTTTGTTTTCGTGGGACAGGGGCTAGAATATCAATTTGCAAAGCGTCCCCAGAGTCTTGTGTCATGTGCTATGCTCCCCTGACCCACAGAAGTTCTCTCAACACCTTCATTTTCTGTATTCTGCACTAATGTATTAATTGTGTAGTCTGAAAGAATAATCTGAGTATGGCAGTTTTTTTCTTCCTTCACAAATTCTGGTTGCATAATGTAACCTAGTAACAATTTGAGGAAGAGATTATTATCTTTCTACATGTTCAAAAGGGCTTGCTGATAGAGTTTAAAATATGCAATTGAAATGCTGCATTTTCTTGAATGTTTATTAAATTTCTTGCATTTTTTCCCTAACTGCAGGAATGGGAAAAATGAAAATACTCAGTTCCTTAAGTACACAAAACACGAATCAAAATCCTTGGAGTCCATGTTTATGAAAGGCAATGCTACCATCATGAGTTTTGCAACATCTTCTGTCACCTTTAAGCTTTTTCATTTATTAATCTCAACAAAATTTAGTGGTATACATCCGTTCTTTAAAAATTCTTCCCTGGGACCTACTGACAGCTTTTTCTTCACCAAATCTTTTAAAATCTTTCATGCTTAAAACATATTTTTAACAAGTTTAATAGAAACATCCTTTGTGCCCGTATTGACAGAGCACGTCTGAATCGGGAGAAAGCAACCACATTTCAGTTATGTTGTCGGCTGAGGGGCAAAAGCTCGGAAGCACCAAGTACCCAGAGCTGTAAGTCCACTGTGGCTCATGCTATAAATAAGGAGATTGCCCTGCGACAGCTACAGTTTGGAAGCATTAAAAGTTTTCTTTGCAACTCTCATTTGTCATCTTTTCAGTAATTTTCCTTAGTAAACCGTAGCCCCCTGAAAGTGTTACTCATGTGTGACTGACCTGCACCCCACAATTAAATCAATTCCAGCAGACCACAACTGAGGGCAAACGGACTGTTCTGGCTTAGGCAGCGGCAGCTGTGCTTCCCGTGCCCCCGCCTCCAGGCAGCAGCCACTGCCCCTGGATTGGACACGTGTGAGTGTGCTTCGCAGCTGCTGCACTTCAGGTCTGGTCTTCTCAACCAGGAAAACACAGCTAGAAATCGTTCTCAGAGCTCAACCACTTAGCGCCTGGGAGCTTGGTTGTTCTCCACTTCAACAGGCACGTCCCCTCGCCTCCACTCAGGTCCTCCCCTCAGCCATCGGCAGACGCTGACGAGAGGCCGCGGCGTCGCGGGGCTCAGTGTGGCGGCATGTGGTGATTCACGTGGGGGGTGTTGGGGCCCAGAAAGCCCAGCCTCTGCTTGTTCTTCCTTTGTTCTGTCATCTGGGGAGAAGAGGGGCGTGAGCTACGTTCTCACCCTCGCACAGCGCCAGCCGTACGGCTTAGGGTTACATTTCCCAAGCACCCCCGGTCTTTCTGGCATCCTACAGGATATTTTTTATCAAAGAAAGGTAAATTTTTTAAGAAGAGAATTTCCACAAACGGTAAAAGTGCAAATCCCTCTCTGTGGTCAGGAAGCAGGAGCCATGATTCTTTTAAGGCAGAGTTTGCTTGTCACATAATCATCACTATCATCACATTAATATTTTCACTAATTCACTAAGAAATTGACTCTTATATTATGAAGGGGCTGCTTACAGCACTGAAGTGACAGAGAGAAATGATGATTTACCTTTCCGATGAGTTTAGTAACTGCTATGACGGCAGAAAATGCCTCTCTATCAAAACGCTCAAAAAGGCCCTTGTGCCTGGCATTTGTTCCTTCCTTCTCCCCTCCCGTGGAGCGTCACAGAGCCATGGGCAGGGCACGTGCGCTCCTGCTTGCTGAGATGCTGGGATTACAGCACAGTGGGGGTTTCTTTACCAGAGCCACTATGGTTTCGTCCACTGCCCGGGAGCCGGAACACAGTCCTCTGTGGGTAATCACCCCTCACCCCCGTCTCTGGGTCCCCATTCCCTCAGGTGATGGATGCCACCACCACCTCCATCCCTGAGACCACTGACCTGCTCCTTGAGCTCTGCCAGCTGCCCAGACAGCTGTTTGACCAGACTCATGGTGGATTCCAGCTTCTCCTGCAGGTTCCGAATCTCATTCTGTTCATTGTCACTTTCATTGCTGACAAGGGACATAGCTCGCATCCGAGGAAACCAGTCCAAATTCTTCTCCTAAAAGCAAGTGTTCAGGAATAAGGGAGTAAGTATGAAGGTGGCCTGAAGTGCCGTCAGGAAAGCTTACAGCTGTTGAGTATTAACGCTGAACTGTCTCACCGCTCAAAGCAACAGGGACTCTTCCCTGCCGGGGCTGGGGTTGGAGCTTGAGGTGGGGATGGAGGGGAGCTTACACATAGGTCTTTATAGGGGGGAAGAGCTCAAATATTGGAACAAACTCCCTAGAGGCTCCCGGGGAGGCCCAGGACAAGGGGCTTAGAAGGCACGCTGAGCCCTGCACGCTGCCTGGGGTCTTGCTGAGAGACAGTAGGCTCCGGGGGCGGGCCGAGCAGAGCCAAGTACGTGGGTGCAGCAGAGCAGGAGCTGCTTCCCCCTGCCCCCCCGGCACAGGGGAAAAATGGTAGATGGCCCCCCACCCGCCTACCGCCCACTTCCCCACACCAGGACCCCTAGCAGCGCGGCCTCGGCGCTCTGCCCTAGGAGGAGGGAAGTGGGAGGGCACGGCCCTGGGGTAGGTGTCTGCTCCCTTTGGGGAGATTTTATTATAGTGTGAGTGAGGTTTCAGGGTCAGACTTCCCCCGTGGGCAGGGGTGGGCCCACTTCTGTTTTCTCGGCGGCGTGGGTGTGCGTGTGCCTGTGTGGGCCTGCACCGGCGCTCGTGGGCCCCCCACCGCGGCAGAGGCACATGGGTGGTGAGACTCCCAGTTCTCTTGAACACTGAGCCTGACTGTCTGGCATCAGAGAATTCTGTACATGACAGCTTCCAATCCTCACAAAGGCCATGCCAGGTAAACCATATTGTCCTCATTTACCAGAAGAGGAAATGGGCTCCAGCAGTTCAGGGCCCCAGTGTCCCCAGTGAACGGCGGAGCTGGGGTGTGGAGCCCGAGTCTGTCAGGAGGCTGCACCTCTGGATCCACCTACGTCTCTAAGTCCCCCGCTCCAGGCACCCCCAGCAGTGAGCTTCTGCCTTAAGCCTTGCCACTGGAGAGAAGCTCTCTGAAGCGGTGCAGCGACCTGGGCCTGGGGTCCTAGAGGAGGGTCTGCAGAGCGCCTTCCTTCCCCGGGCTCAGGGGAAAGGCCTGACCTGCACACGTCTGGCTTCAGCCTCCAGCTCACCTGTCCTCTGGGCTGGCGCTCTGCGGCTGCTGCCACTGGTCCGGGATGGGAAGTTCTTTACAGAGGCAGTGCAAGGGGCTGCTGAAGGGTCAGGGGTGGAAGCTACTGAAGCGTTTTCACGCAGTCAGCAGGCAGTCCTTCCATCTCTCCTGCCAGTAGCTGGGGATGCAGTCAGGTGAGGCGGTGTCCGCTCCAGGGAGCTGGGGCTTAGGGCAGCGCCCCTCAAACAGTGCGCTGCACACCGCGGGTATCAAACCCCCTGGGGCTGCTCGTCATAAACGCACATTCCACGCCCGCCGCTCTCACCACATCAGAACCTCCAGGGATGTAAACCATCGTCATGTGCCCTAACGCTTGAGAAGGCGGGACGAAGCGGGCAGAGAAGGTGAATGGGCAGCTGGTGGAGATGGGGGGAGCGCAGAGGACGCCGAGCGGGCTCCGTCACGCACTGTGGGGCCGCAGGTCGGCCCCGGGGGTGGCGCCAGCAGCCCCGGTCGCCGCACAGACGAGGCGGCCACCTGAACTGCCAAGACGGGCGTCTCCTGGGTGTGCGTCAGGAAGACAGAGGTGTGGGCGGCAGTGCCTGGGCCGAGGAGCTCGTGTGGACCGGCAGGGAGGCTGGAGCGCCAAACGCCCTGCGTCACTTAACCCCTTCCCCAGGCCGGGCAACTCAGGTTCCACTATTATCTGAATTTCGCCAGCGAAGAAACTGAGGCTAACAGGTGGTTTGGCTGGGATCCCAACCCAGGCTGGTGGCCATCGAGGTCCACTGTAAGGACAGGACAGTGTGGACAGAGAGTAAAGTGATGAAATAGGAAATTCTGAAGGCTGAGCAATTCCGGGACATGACAAATCCTGGGGTTATGGCCATGGATGAGACTGCCTTAGATCCGGTAGCAGGAAATACTGCTGAAAGGCAGAGGCCCCTTTCTTGGATGAACTGTCCATGAAGGCCCTGTAAGCGTCCCGAAGGGGGTCAGCAGTTGGCGTGGAGCAGAGGGCTGTGGGCCAAGGGCCACAGTCTTGGATGGATGTAGAGCGTGACCGAGAGGAGGAGGCAGTGATGGCGAGGGGCAGGGGCGTCTCATGTGAAGATGAACACCGGTGGTGTCTTGGCACCAGAGAGCCGAGGTCTGCTGACCCCTCTAGGGGCCTTAGCACCCGGAGCTGTTAGGAAGACAGGCAACTGCTGCCAGCGGGAGGGCCAAGAGAGGCGAGCTGGCTTACAAGTGAAGGGGAATCCAGAGGGGCTGCTGGAACAGAAGGGTCTGCAGCCTCTGTTGGCTAGGCCTCGGGGGGACGCACAGCCTGGCATGGCGACGCCCAGCATGGGGTGAAAACATCAAAAGACACGGAGGTAAACGTTCTGGTATTCCACAGACAGTAGCTGCCTGAGAGAACACGGGAGTTTGTGAAACTGCCTCCAAAGAAATGCTATTGCAGGTACTTGTGGGGCTGGGATTAGCCAAGTTCAAGGAAAAACGGCAGCGCCCAGTGGACGGCGGCCAGACGTTTGGGCCGGGAGGCTCCCTCCTTCCAGTCTCCTGCTGCACTTGTTCCTTTTTCATCACTCATTTAATGACCCTTACTTAGGGTTACTACGCCTGCTAGGCACTGGGAAAACGGGGGCGCGCCGGCCCAGCACATTCTTGCGCTCATGGGAGCTACGTCTTCACTGCTGACGAGAATGACAGACCGAGGCTGCGTGTGGGGGAGCGTCAAGGCGCCGCCCTTGGTCTCGGCCCCTGGAAATCACTCTTTCCTCTAAACCCTCCTCCGTTTCTTCTCATCTGTTTTCCCTTGGCTTCTTGTATTTTTCTCTGCATTTTGTTTGTTTGTTTCTGTCTTTCCTCTCCCACGTTTCTTTTTCTCATTTTTCCCTTTCCCCATATTTAACTGACCATAATCTGAAACAAAAATATAATTTTAATTAACTACTTTTTCAATATTGAATGAAGTTTTATGGGTCCTTTCTTAATTTTTAAGGGACATGAGTTGAATGTTTTATATCTTTCAATGAAATAGAGAAAAAAACTTAAATTGATGATTTTTGTCCTCTTTTAAAATACAGCAATCTTTTAAGTAGCGTCCCTATTGAGTTTTCTTCAACATTAGTGCAGAAAATGCATTTTTCACCAAAATTAACTTCAATACAGCAGCATTCTTAGAATAAATGTTATACATATTTTTTTTTTCCCCTAGAAAGTGGTTCCTGTTTAAACAGCCAAAAAGTTTCTTCTCTCTGCTGCAAGGGCACAATGAGTGGCTCTTCTTGAAGGTTCATCCTGAGCAGCGTCTGGAGAAAGGTGAGCTCCTGGGTTTTAAGCCTAAGTCAGCCACAGGACAGACCACAGAGCAGTCACTGGTTAACAGGACTCACCTTCTTCACCACGTTGGCCGTAATACATTCACCATTTAACAAAGCAGTTTGATCTGATTTGTTGTTTCTCAGTTTACTCATATGCGCTATGTACATCTTGTGATCACACACATGACTATTCAATTCCCATGTTGACTTTGGTTAGTCAATATGAAATCATTTCCTTCTTTTACCAGGAATGAAAATATTTGACCACAGGGTAGTATAAATTCAGGGAAGTTGTGGATTAACTTTTTAGCCTCTGAGGCTACTATGTACGCAGTGAGTAGAAGTCCAGAGTTCCTCTAGGTTTCTAAATGCAAAGCCCTGAGATGAACTAGTCATGTCGCTGAGGAGTTCCTTTAGGGTGTAGCATGCCAACTGTACCCCTTTTGTTATTTCTAAATTCAAATACTTATGTATCCTTCTGGATGAGTAGAAGATCAATCAACATAAATGTTAAAGTCTTTTAAATAGTTCTTGCAATAGTCAGATCAATTTGGACTAATGTTCTAAAGAATGATTAGGTTGTCAGTATCAGTCAAGACAGAGCCTTTTGAACATCCTGAATGTCATATAGTTACATACTTCTATGGGATATAAATGTGTCCTTGTTGCCTTAAGTATGTTTTCTGGATAGACAGAAGCCCTCACAGAAGCTAACAAAATATTAAACTCCCCCACTGGGGAAGTCCTGCTACTTTCTCAAATAAGATGGCCAAAAGCTCTGAAATATATAAGCCTTTCCTAATAAAAGAAAACAGGCTAATAAACCAAGCCCTCAATTTTATTGCTTGCACTTATGAGCCTTATTCCTGTAATAATGGAACTGAGCCTAATTATAACTAATGTCTAAGAGTAATGCCAAAGAGTTACTTCCTGAAAACCTCCTTGTTACTCAGTGTGACCTCTGTCTAAGCCAAGTTTATTCTGTGAATAAACTCATTACCTTCCCCCCAATGTGGGATATGACTCCCAGGGATGAGCCTCCCTGGCACCAAGGGAGTATTACCAAGTGTTAATAAGTGATGCATTGGAGAAAGACATTGATCAAAAGGGGGAAATATTAAATAACATAGAGTCTTTATGGCTAAGAGATTTCAAAGTGAGTCAGGAGGTCATTTTGGAGCTAACACTTTTGCAGGTCTCAGCCAGATTTCACAAACTGCCACAGTAAACAAAGTCTCAAACAAAAGTGCTCCTGAGGGTCCTAGGGACGTCCAGACACAAGCCACACAGACTCATGAAATCAACATCCCCTTGGTGGGCTCTCTCTGGAATATATGAAAAGCTTTCCCCCCAATATAATACAGTTTATACTCATTTAAAAATTTCTCAGAGACTTAAAGTCTTCAGATTGTTCCTATGCCAGCTGAACCCTGAAACTCAGCAGAGTTGTGGCCAACTCCCATGTTCCAGTTCTGCAGTCCTGCCCTGGACAACTAACAAAATGATGATGATGATGGAGCCGCTCCCTTCCCAAAGCAAGGAATATCTTTAACTACAGGCAAAACAATTCTGTCCCTCTGCCCCATATACACATCCTTTCTCAGCCTGAAGCAGTCAGAGTGGACATCGACCCAAATCCCACAAGATTGAGGAATGAACAAAAAGGGGGAGTGTCACCGCTGATAAGGAAGATTTATTATTATTGTAGTTATGTTGTTTTCAGTTTCAAATTAACTGAGTAATTTGTAACATTGATATAAAAATAAATTTTTAAATAAACTAACACCCCCCCCTAAAAAAAAATTAGTTGTTCTATGCTTTCTTATTTGGTTCTTAAAGATAAGATACCTCATTTGTGGGAGAGAGACAACACAGGATGGTGGAAAGGGCACTGACCTAGCACAAGACTAGGACCTGGGTTCTGGTTTTAGCTCAGCCAAAACCCAGGCTCGTGATGTAAGGAAAAAAGCCTCTTGCTCTGAGTTCCAGTTTCTATTTTGTAAAATCAGACCGTTTCCCAAGGTGGGCTCTACGACTCTTCTACCTCATCATTCTGTGAGCTATGAATGCAAGGAACACTTTTAAAAATCAAATTGCTGAGAGAAGCCTTGAGCATGCCAAGTGAGCAAATAGAAACACAGCATTTAGGCTAGATGCAACCTATAAACCACACAGCCCAAACCCAGCATATTATGAATTCTCAGCCTGAAACCTAGATAGTTTAGGTTTTCCTTGAGGTCTTGAAATATGATAGTGACAGATGTCCCTGCATTTGGTTTCCACGTCAGGATTAAGTTCTTCCCTATCATGTAGCAGAATAATTCTTATATCATCTATCACTGTCTATACTTAAATATACACTCAAGAAAACATGAAGATTGTAATATTTTCCCCCACATCAGAGTGCGATTAAGAAGCACTGAGTGAGCCAGAGGCTGGAGAAATTGTCTTGTATCCTTTTATCTCCACTAAGTACTCATTACAATTTGCTTGCAAGTAGGCTAAAGAGAAAACAAGCATTGTGGTTCTACACCATAATAACAGATGCCATTGGTTGGCTGCCTAACAAGTGTCAGGCTCTGCAGTTATATATGACCTACAGCCATAACAGTTCCACGAGGTAAGGACTGTTATCATCCCCATTTTATAGATGACAACAATGAGGCAGGAAGAGGATTAGTAACTTGCCCATGGTCACAAAGGTCATGTAAGTGCTGGGCCAGGCTTTGCCCTCCACCCTGTGTGACCAGGAGTCCTGTTTTACTGCACTCGACTACATCTCCATTAAAGCAGTGACAACGCTTAGCACCCAAACATGCCAAAGAAAGCAGAGCCTTCCATGAGAATATATTACCTTTTTAATAGTGTGAACCTCATTAATGACTTCTTCTGGGGTCTGCTAAAGGTGCTGGTTTATTTAGGGAAAATCAGAGACACAAACCCTCTAGGCATTGCATCACAGATGCAGATGCAGGGGCTGACGGAAGTGCACTGGTGCTGGACGTTCTCTGCAGTTTTGCAGAATGCACCGAAATACTGCCAATGAAGGGCAACACATTCAACATACGTATCATAAGCCACTTAATACACAGCTTCACTTGTGCTTCCAGACATCATGCTATGGTTCAAATGTGCTTTCCTATTTTGTCTCAGAAAAAGACCTCTTCCTTAGGATTTTCTTGTTTACTATCCTCTTTCTAAGTCTTATGCTTATGCCATATTCCCCACCCTAAAATTTATTTGCAAATCCCTCCTTAGGGAAGGAAGGATGCAAATGATTCCATTTTCTCCAGATCTACTGCATTTCTTTCTTGCACTTTTGGTCAGAAGCAGAAATGTCTCTCAAAAGGAACGTGGGCAGTGCGCCTACTAGCTACATACTGGAGGACCCCGAGGGAGAGACACCACTCCTGTTTTCCTGGAACCTAGGGAAAGAATCTGGAACAAGGATCTTTTCTGAAGTCAAAGTAAAGGTTTTGGTTGAGGGCTAATGGCGTTCCCTACCCCAGTCCTGCCCAGCTTCAGCCGGACCATAGTGAGCTTCTCACCCTGGCAATACGGTGGCCTTAAGGGCAGGACGGTCCCAAAGGTCTGTGGACCCCCACAGCATTGAGGTCCGGGCTCCCAGCTTAGTTCCCAACACCTCCCCTGGAGCAAGTCCTGCTCTACGTGGGCAGCAAAAAGGCTCGTCCTCACAAGGTTCAGGTCAGGCCTAGGTTCAGGAGCAAGGAAGGATGGGCTGGAGAACATCCTACTTCTTGGCAAATGTTAGGGACTGGATGTGACAGAAAGGAGCTGGCTGGGTACTTGGAAAATTGAAATACTGTTCCTGGGATGACAACTACATGAAACTTTGGCAATGTATAAAAAGGAAGGAGGGGAAAAGAGTAGATCTTGCTGCTTTAAGTAAAGAACATGTCATAGGGCTCAAAGGCTCAGTTTCCAGTCCTTGTGAACCAGAGCTCCCTCTGCAATGCATCAGAGACACCTGCTAACGGTGGAGTCTCCATCTGTTCCATGGACAGGACATCTAGGACAGCACAGAGCCACAGCAAGAAGAGGGAGTGGTCCAGTGCTGGTGAGGTCTGAGAGGGCCCAGGGTGGCAGTGGCCGGCCACTGGTGGGGCGCTGCAGGAACATTGCCATGACTTCAGCAGGATCGCCAGGTCAGTGGCCGGGACAGTGACAGGGCGGAAGGGCTGCGATGTGGTGTTGCTGGGAGGCACTGGGAATGGAGAACTGGGCCTGCCTTGAGCAGCAGCTAGGATGGGACGCTCAGAGAGGGTGGTGGGGCCAGGAACCCAGGTGCTCTGAGTAGCGCCCAGCGGATGCCAGGAAGCCGCAGTGCAATCAGACTCAGGGACCCGAACCCAGTCAGTCAGAGTCTCTGGAATCTGGGGAAGTCTGAACCGCTGTGAGTGATTAAAGAGCCAAAGGGTCTGCTCTGGCATTCTTCTAGAAGCTGACGTCAAAGAAAAAGAAATAACTGAAGTTTGTGTGTCGGGGGCCCTGTCAGGGAAGCCAGGCAGCTCCAACGTCCTACCAACAGTGCCCGCAGAGCCATTCGTTTCTCTTCCTGTTTGTGTTTTTATTTTCTTGTCAATTCTTAATCTATATTTTTATCCTCAGGGCTTTAACCCTCCCTTACTCTTATTATTTACTAATTTGCATATTTTAATCTCTTAAGTTACTATCTACCAGCTTCTTAAAAAACCTAAATATTTATTTTCTTCTGTAAAACATTCAAAGTACGCCCATTTTCAAGTCTCGCTGGGATGAAAATCCCTGGAGAGTTCTTCATGGTGAGACTGGGGCAAAGGACTTAGAGCAGCCCTGGGTGCCCACAGGGGCATCTGTGCAGCTTTTGGCTGCCCAGAAACTGAAGCATCTTCCTGAGAAGCCACCACTGTGGGGTCTCAGTGGGAGGCTGTGCCCACCTTCCGCTGCAGAACCTGTAAAGGGGTACTCTCCCTTCCCAGCCACCTGTCCTCAGAGTGGCCCATCACATGCCACTGCATTCGACATGGAACAAGTCATGCCCCAAAGCAGGGACGGCACAGAATTCCTTCCAGCCGTGGTGGCTCCTGGCCCTGGCAATGCCACCAGGGCCAAGTGCAGCTGCCATTGTCCTCACTGCCCTCAGCCAGGCCGACCTCAGGTGGCACCTCCTGGCCACTCACTCTCGTGGATTCTGCCCACATTGAGACTGGTTCTCCAATTTCCTCTTAATTCTGAGTCCCTTCCCCTAGTTTCTCATCTCCCTGAGACAACCAAGGTCAGTTCTGTTGTTTGCAGTAAAGCAGCCCAGCTCGTCCAAGTGCCAAGGGATTGGCAGGCCCAGTGCTAATTTAACACTGGTCACTCTTACCCAGACTAGAGTTAGATAACTCTTTATCTATTTTTATCATCTACTGCTGACAAAACTTTCAGCTAAACTAGAGAGACTAAGGGATTACCCAAGTCTGCAAGTAATGAATTAGTCTATAAAATCATTTAATAATATATTACAAAATTACATAGTAATTATTATATTATTAATTATGGGTCCATCAATTGCACAGATGAGATGTATGTGAGCTGTTCAGTTGATAAAGCCCTTTCAGGGCAGGATCTGTGATATGTTTACGCATCCTCCATTCTGGAGACACTTGAACATCATGGACACGCAACATGAGTTGTGAAATGGATGAACGATTAGGTGCTGCTGCATATGGTACAAATGAATGGAAGTGAGCAGGGGGACCTGCATTTTTCTATAAGCCTTATTATTAGTATGGCTTGAGGCTTTTGAGATATCGTAATGGAATGAATATATTTTACATATAGAAAGAAGGTCTTTTGGGGGTCCAGAGGGTCCAGTGTAGTGATTTGAAGCTGAATGCACCCCAGAAAAACATGTTTTAATATCTAATTCATTCCTGTGGGTGTGACCCCATTGTAAGTAGGACCTTTCAATCAAGGTGTGACCCACCTCCTTCAGGGTGGGTCTTAATCCTCTTACTGGAGACCTTTACAAACAGAATGAATACAGAGAGAGAGAAAGCCACAGAAGCAAGAAGATGAAAGCAACGATACCCGCAAGAGAAGGGAGAGACCAGCAGATGCCGCCATGTGCCCTGCCATGTGGCACGGGAGCCAGAGATTGCCAGGAAGAAAGCATCGCCTTGATGATGCCTTGATTTGGGTATTTTCCCAGACTCTATCTGTAAGCAAATACATTCCTCTGTTAAACAAACCATTTCACGGTATCTGGTTGGAGTAGTCTAGGACACTTAAACAGCATGTAATGATTTCCCCTTCTTTGTGCTCTTTACCAATCCAAAGGAAAAAGCCTCCCTCACTCCCTTTCTTCAACATATATTTAATGAGCATCTACTGTGCAGTAGATACTGTTCCAGGTGCTGGATAAAGCATTGGGAACTCAGCATGGGTCCTTGCTCTCATGGAGCTTTTTCACTTTTTAGGAGGTACTGGGGATTGAAACCAGGACCTCGTACATGGGAAGCAGGTGCCCAACTGCTGAGCTACACCTGCTCCCCTCATGGAGCATGGAGCTTATTTTTAATGGCAGTTGGAGTAATGGGGAGGAGGGACACAGAGACAATAAATGAACAAAAATGAAATAATTTCAGATACGGAAAACACACTGAATAAAATAGTGACTGGGCAGGATATCTTGGGAGGAGGAGGCTACTACAGATTGGACAGCCATGAATGTTGCTCGGAGGAGGTGATGTTTGACTGACAAGGAGATACTCTGCACAGATTTTCAGGCAGGGGCAGCAGTCATGCAAAGGCCCGAAGGTGAAATCAATTCTTGCATATTTGAAAAATGGAAGGCTGGTGTAACTGGAACGTGGTGCCAAGCAAGAGCCAGGGAGTGGAAGGGGCCTTGTAGACAATGCAGAGCCACCAGAGATTTTAAACAAAGGAACGGCACACCTTGCTTATGCAAAACCACCACCACCGTCACCACCAAATAAAACGGAACCCGTGGGCTGCTGTGTGGAGAATGGACATGGTAGACTCCGATTTGGAGACCCGGCACGAATGGTGGTTTGGGCGAGGGTGGCAGGAGTGGGCACAGGGAAGTGCCACCCCACACCAACATAATGTCAGCCAAGGCGGCTCTGAAGTCAGTGAGTGTTTGGGAATGCAAGCTGATGGATACCACCTTCTCCTGGAGGATATGATAGCATCCACAGAGCTCAAAATATTTGGTTAAAATAATTAATGTGAACAGACAGACTGGATAATTCAGGCCCTAAAATGGATTATTGGGTCAGAACTCCACAGCTGTTCTTCCAGAGAAGGGAACTGGACTGTGCCATCTATGAGAACCAATTGTGCACATCTCTTCCCAACTCTGTGTTCAATGACTCCATGTTGGTGGCTTGAAACCAGTCACGGTGGGAGTATACAATCAGGGTCCCCCCCCCCCCCCCCAAGCCCAGCTGGCTGTTAACCATTTACCAGCATACCACTGGAGAATGGCCCGTAACAGGATGGAAAATGGAGGTTTCCTGGTACACCAAAGACATGACTGAGGTTGAAAGCGCTTGACCTTAGGATGCATTGTCATCTGAATTTTTTAGCTTATTGGATTTAAAGTTTAATGATCTTTTCATCTGAGTTTCAGTTACCTTGTATTCTATATTTTGGCTATTGTTCTCTTCAATTATGACAACGAAAGGCCTCTTTACAACAAGAAATCCAAAAAAGTCAAGAACAAATAGAAAAAGGGCAATTTACCTTTCAGATACTATTTAGAAAATGCTGAATAGTCAGAGGTGGCATCGGACCCAGAGTGGCCTAGAGGACTCAATCTGAGACTCTTATGGACGGGCCTGCCCAAATTTTACAGGAGGGTTGGTCTGGATGTCTCCATGTGCCATCTTCTAAAAGCAAACTTAAGTCTTAGATTCTCAAACCATGCTGAGGTGCAAATGGCATAACCATTTTGTGCTTGAATCATTAACAACAACAATTTGGCTCAATGCACATTTCAGTTAATCCACAACTTGATAAAGTTCCTCCTAAACTGTAAATCAAAAGAGGTTTTCTGCAAGTCTTATCATGATAGTCATCACCATTTATGTGACTTATTAGAAGGAGAATTAAGAACAATACAATTATATGTAGAACTCAGAGAAAATTAAATGTACAGCTATATACAGTGCCTACACAGAAAATACTATATCTAAAGAACCTAGAGAAATCTAACACCAGAGATAAATGCAACAACTACAAAAAATGGAATTAAAATCTGTTTTAGTAACTGCATCTGTTACTGTTTGAGCTTCACTGCCTTTTTTACTGAAATGTATATATATATTTTTAGGTTTGTCTTGCACAAAGAAATGGGTAAATAGGCTAAAAGACTATTTCCTCTGGAAAAAAAAATTTTTTTTTTTCCTTGAGAGCAAACTAATGAACAGTCACAAAACCTTTAAATAGCTCAGGGTAGCTCCATGGAGGATGCACCATACAGTTATCACCGAGCTTTGCTGTCGTAATCTGATTGCACTCTGCTTGCAGCTGGCCTACTCACCAGCTGATGTTCTTTTACGAGGCCTTAATATTAAGACATTTTCTCTAGATGTTCTTTTAACTGGTTGGTCTACCCTTAAAATGCTTCCTTGTCTTCAAAGCACTACTCAACCAGAGGAGCTGACCCCAAGGTCCTCAGAGCGTGTCCCCCGGCCAGCAGCACTAGCGTCGTGTAGAAAAATGGTCAGAAATGCAAACTCGTAGACTCACCCCAGACCTGCCAGCCAGCAACCCTGAGACTGACGCCCAGTATCTGGGTTTTAACAAGCATTCCGGGTGATTCTGAAGTGTACTGAAGTTTGAAAGCAACCGCTCCAGATAATTCGAGAACTAACCAGTGATACCTTAGCATTGCTGCTATTGGATGGACCTTTAAGGAAATCCGTATGTACACATGTTCCACACTAGCACAGGAATCGTATAATTTATTGGCCGAATAAGAACACATTGAGCACAGGGTGCCAGTAGTGATTATGCACAGACGAGGGCATTCACCTGGACCATCTCAGTCAAAACGATGGGGCCTTCTTGTCCATTAAAAGCTGGACTAGAATTTATGGTATCTGGACTAACTAGTTGGAGAGAGAATTCTGCAACGTATTTGGGCAGTCTCTCCGCATTAGAAAATCCCAATTATGTGTGTAAAATGGTGACAGAATGATTCTGAGGTCTTATGTACTAGGAAGCCATAAGAACTTTGGTCACTTGTAAAATGGGTATTTAAAACGGGTTATCATGCCTCTCTCACGGGGGGAGCTCCCTACCTGCCACTCCTATTTCCTTACTACCCATTTTCTCCTTTTCTCTTATAAGATGGATCGATGTTAATACACCCTTGAAATTTCTTTTTGATTTCAATGACCTTCTGGAAAGTAATTTTTCCATCATTGCTGACCTCTCTACCAATCTCTGAATTTTCAAAAGTCCATCGCTAAAGAGATGGAGCATGCTCAGGTTAAAGATCTGGAGGAGCTCACTGGGACTAGTACAGCCCAGTGAGCTTTCAACAAATTCAAAGATGGACCAAGAGGAGGTGCCAGGATGCACTGAAGAAGCACACATTTTCTCATTAACATCAGAGAGCTAAAACTCTTCACTGGGTTACTCACATTGGGCATCATGTGGATTGAGGGACACTGGATAATATCTGAATTGAGTCCAAGCCAATGAGTTCTCCTGGGAGAGGGGCAAATAAGCTGTGATGTGAAGGTGGGATCAAACGCTACGTTAGGTTATAGGTTTGTAGAGTACGGCAGTGAATACTGTTTCTCCGGCAACAGGACTTGGACCAGAGCTTGAAAAGAATTTCACCATGGCCACCGATGTGTCAACTGCTGGCTCGAGGGGTCCAAGAACATGGTTCTGAGCACAGGGAGCTGGCAGCTGTAGGTGATGACACACAGCTCTGCCAAGCAGCTGTTCCACGGTGAGAAGAAATGAGTAACTTCAAGCAGGGTCAGAAGGAGAAACTCCAACGACGAAGCACAGTTGTGGGCTCACCAGGACACAACTGAGGCAGAGAGAAGAGCAGGGCACGCTGGAACTCCAGGGGGATGGTGGCTGTTTTTGAATAGTGGCTCCTGACTGATTATCACTTTAAGATGCCAACTCGTAAAAGGCTTTGGTGGACAGGAATTGGAGCCATGAACCACAGAGCAGTTTTACCCAAAAGCAATGTGGAAACGATTGTTGATCATGCAGTAGGTGGTATATTTCTAACTTTTGTGCAATTTTACAAGAAAATCGCCCAATTTTAAAACTGAGCTATTTAGATTTTACAGATTTTACCGATTTTTCCCATTTTTGAAACATTTTACTGATTATTTGTTTTGATGAATATCAATCTGATAGGAGACTTTAAAAAATTGAAAAAGCTAATGAAGCAATTCCTACACGTAAAACGCAACCCTGACTCGTGATGGAGCCAGATTAAGCAGTGCGATGCCTCGCTGTGGTCGGCTGCTGGGCACAGGTGTTCTGGCCGATCCGTCCTCAGATGCTGCCCTGACACATCTTATTGTGTGGCTAGCTTTCAAATTGCTTCTTCATTTTAAAGCATATATCATGCCTCCTCCATTAAAGGGCATACATCTTGAGAGTTGAATCCATGTACATAGTGGAATAGTCAATTTCTAATCTCACTTTTCTCCTCCAACTTGCTTCTACCTCCTCTTTGCCCCTCTTCACTGATGGAACAACCATTCCCAGGTCCATGGCCCTCCCTTGGAGGCACAACTCTGTTCAGCGCCCATGCTTGTGGTCCAAGAGGCCATGGGCTGGTGCAGGTGGCAGAAGAGGCAGGGTGCCCATGGCAGCAATGGTGAAGAAGCTGCAGGGCAGGTCACTCGGGTCGCTGGGCAAGCCAGGCATCTACTAGGCATCTACTAGGTCCTCAGACAGCCCTATAAATAGTGGCCACTCACTGGACTGTTCCAAAAGAAGCCGCAGAAGACAGAACAGTCCCAGATACCTGCAGCCATATACGTATTTAGGAGCAACTATGCAAGGGAGGAAGATTGGTGAAGGATGTGTTTATCCACCCCAAGTAGCTATCCCTGGTCTTTCCTGAGTCTTGAGCAGGAAAAGGCTGCTGCTGGACTATGATATGAAATACGTTTTCTCTCTATTCCCTGCCCATTCTGCCTGAGGGGTTAGGGGTGTGAAATCCATCAGCCTGGATTAAAATATTTACTCTAGTGTGTTCCACAGTTTCTTGTCAGGAGTGAATTTTGTATACAACAAATAATTGATGATGGACATTTCTCAGTCTCAAAAATGAAAGAACTGACATATTTTCTAGAATAAACTTTCCTAGCATTAAATCTAAACCCCATTCCCAGCCCAGGGGGCCCTACATGATCAGGTTTCTGTGGCCTCCCCTCCAGCATCTTTGCGGACATCTGCCTTCCTCACCAGCTCCAGGCTGTGGTCCTCTACATGCACAGCCCATTCCTGCCAGAAATTGGCTCTTGCTGAACCTAGATCTTTCCATGCCTTCCTCTCTCATCCATTGAGATTTCTGCTCAAAGGCTGCCTCCTGAGAGGCCATCCCTGATACCCTATCTAATATAGCACCTCCTGTGATGGTTTGAAACTGTATGGACCCCAGAAAAGTGTGTTCTTAAAGTTATCCATTCCTGTGAGTGTGGATGTATTGTAAGTAGGATCTTTGGTGATTAGGACCTCAAGTTGAGGTTTGGCCCACCTCGAGGGTGGGTCTTAATCCTATTACTGGAGTCCTTAATCAGAGAATGAAATTCAGACAGAGAGAGAGAAAGCCATGGAAGCAAGAAGCAGAAGCAACAAAACGCGGAACAGAAGGAAGAGACCAGCAGCCACCGCCATGTGCCTCGCCACGTGACAGAGGAGCCCAGGATCGCGGCAGCCCGTCTTTGGGGAGAAAGCCTGATGATGCCTTGATTTGGACATTTTTCTCAGCCTCAAAACTGTAAGTGTGGAAACTAATCAACTCCCACTGTTAAAAGCTACCCATTCTCTGGCATCTGCTGTGAGAGCTTTAGCAAACCAGAACATCTCCGCTCCTCTCTAGTCCTCTAGTCTGCTCCGGTTTTCCTCATCGGAATCGGACATCACCTACATGATATAGCTATTTGTCTTGAAAAATAGAATGTAGGTTCCAGGAGGGCAGGGCTCTGTCTCCTTTGTGCCTAGAGTCTAGAACAGTCCCTAGCATTGTTCAATAAATGTTCACTCAATGAATGAATAAATTCAGAGGTCAAAATAGAAGATAGAGAGGGAGAAAGGGCTCTGCTGCTCGCTATTGCATTTTTTTCCAAGGGTCTGGAAGTGTGGAATATTCAGGTAAAAGGTGAAGTGCCCTTGCCATGCTGGAAAAGCCTATGCTCCATGCTAACACCAGCCAAGATGAAACACTCCAGAGGGGACAGAGCAGGCAGTGATTAAAAACCTCTCATTAGGTGTGTGATCAGAGAAGATTATTCAAGTGTCTTCCTCTGAAAGTGGGGATAAGAATGCCTATCTTTTAGGATTTGTGCCAAGATTTAATAATATGAGGTATTTAGAGGTACTACCATAACGCCTCTCCCAAGGGGAAAGAAAGCTAGTATTTCTAACATGATTTTGGTGCGAGGAGATGGAATGGGAGGCAGGGCAGTGCAGGTGTAGCGTGAGGGAACATATGGTCCAGGGCAGAGGAAAAGGACAGTGGGAGAAATGATCTCTAACTGGGCTCATGGGATTACAGTGTCTCTGAAGTCACAGATTTTTCAGGGACAAGAACAGGGAGTCACCCTGATGTGAGTTTTTATATTTTCCCATGTCAATGGCTATTTGGGGGTTTCAGAGAATTTTCCATCCAATCTCTCCCACCGCACTGTTGGTAACTTTGTGGGCACCAGGAAACTATTCATTTGTTCCATATCCCCAAACACAACTTCTGCCGATGCATGCCCACTCTGAAAAACGTAAATCCCTCAAGTCGCCATGGCTTTCAAAATCCACTGTTGGGACATCACTGACACACAAAGAGGAGGAGGAGGCCACCCCAGAATGGAAGAATTCTATTTCTGGCTCAGCTTGCTCACCAGGACCGCCTGTGGTCAGCTTCCTAGGGAGCGGTGCCCACACAGCGAGCAGCTGACTCCATGCGTGGAAGCTGGACTTGTTTTGAAAGAGCATGAGGAGGCTTCTTCCCAGGCTACTTGTGGCCTTCCTTATTTCACTAAGCACACTGCTGAGCCTCTTTTCTTCCTCCGAGACCCATGCCCTCATCAAGCCCATCTCCCTGTCCCACTCTGGCCTCGCTGCTACCTCCTGAAGAGGTGAAGGCAGGTCCCAAAGCCACGGGCATGCACGAGTGGTGTTCGTGCAGCCTTGCCCCAGAGCCACTTTTGGCTTTGCCATAACTTTGTGTTTGAAATCAGATTATAGGCGATGCCTGCACTTTGGCCAGCTTTGCGGTTTCAATCCGCTGCCAGTGAATGCATGCCTTCGTAGCTTCAGAGCTGACCAGGCTTTTTAGTGCCCTAACAAACAGGATTTATTTGGATTTAAAATTTATCACCAGGAATGGAAAATTGATAGTCTTGCCAGTGTTAGTAGCCCAGAATTTCAAGGTCCCGTTGAACGCAAATGTATCTTAGCTCTTCAATAGATGTTCTATTAATATCCTGTAAATGTCACCAGGCAAATATGAACATATTTTTTTTCTACTAGTAGGATTTTAATGGATGATTTGATTACATCTTTGTGTGACAGTTATAAATGTTTTAAAAAGACATTGTAGTTGTTTACCCCAGAGTTTAATGATTTTTTTTTTGGAATTAGGGTACTTATTTAGAATGTAACAGAATGTTACCAATAGTCTCATGTTTAATTGTGTTGGAAATTGGGTTGGAAATCATGCTATCTGCTGGAAGGAGAGCAACATCCACACAATGTTATTTAAGGGATCTGGGTGTTATGATTTATATCCCTTGTCAAGTATATTTATCATATAAGACAACATAATTTACCTATATTTCAGTTTCTTGGAGTAATCTTTTTTTTTCTTTATTAGAGAAGTTGTAGGTTTACAGAACAATCGTGCATTAAATACTGGATTCCCACCTCCAGCACCTTGCACTGGTGTGGGACATTATAGTTGTACTATTAATCTAAGTCCAGGGTTTAACTTAGGGCTCACTGTTTGTGTAGTGCAGTTCCATGGACTTAAGAAAAACCTTAATTCTGTTACCATATATACACTCTAACATTCCCCCTTTTAATCATTTTCAAATGTGTATTTCAGTGCTGTTAATTGCGTTCATGACGTTTTGCTACCATCACCACCATCCATTAACAAAACTTTGTTCAACTTCCCCTCCCCTAAACTGCCTCACAACTTTTTTTTTCATTTAGTGGAAAATTTAAGGAATGATTTGTCAGTACAATTATACAGTGCAATTTGTATTGGCTTAGATTGTACATAATTACCAACTACTTCTGGAAAAAAGATAACAATTATTTAAACCTAAGATACAGGTGCCTTTAGGGGTAATGAGATATATGAAAACCAGATTTAAAAAAAACCAAAGACACAAATAGATTATTTGCTACTCATTTCAAAACAATCCTTTCCTAATGGAATAATCACAGGACTTCTTTAAGCAGCAATTTCCCCAGGTAAACTGAAACTATGATTCAATTTTCAACTCAAAATCTATTGAAATACAGCATTTCAGTAACATGACTAGTATATAGAGGTAGAGATTATTTTGATATGCATTATGAGGTTAAGCAGCAAATTTGGAAAAATCTCATTTATACTATCATTTTATTGCAAATTCCACTTTTACAGAATGAGAGTAATTGATATAATGGGAGGCAGAAACTTCCCAGCGGCTAAATCTCACTTTTAATACAGAAGTCTCTTGAGCTATTCCCTGCTTCACAACATCACCACATTATTGCGTAGAATCCCTTTTAAATAAATGCATGTGTGATGGCAGATCTTGTGATGTGCTCAGCTTCTTAGCCTTAGTCTTTGGTATAAATTCCAGCCTGGCCGTTATCTCGCTACCTGACCCAATTTACCAGCATCTCCATCTCCATCCTGGTCAGCACCTTCACTGGCACTCGTGACCCCTTTGCAAAGAATGCATGACTAGGGAGCGTAAGCTTGGGAGCCCGCTGGCTGTTGATCGTGGTGAGTCACTCTTATTCACTGAGCCTCCTCTGGAAGGAGGATTCCTGAGCTGTGTGCCGGGGGTGTTGGACCAATTCTCTGCAGCCCAAAGATTCTCTAAGCCCATGCTTTATTACTTCAACTCCTACTTAGGCTTGTGGGCATAAGATAGGAATAGAAGAGAAAGGGAAGGCGACTTGAGCTTTGTGCTGGTTTGAGTCTTCTGTGCACCCCAGAAAATCCTGTTCTTAAAGCGAACCTATTCTTGTGTCTGTAAACCTATTGCAGATGGGAACTTTTAATTAGATTCAGGTAAGGGACCTTTTGATTAAAGGGTTTGATTAATTACAGGGCCAGGGTGGGTCTCAATCTTCCTGGAGTCCTTTATAAACGGAGGAATAAAAGCAGCAGACACAGAGAAAAGCCGCAGAGACAGAGAAACCCGGAGAGGCTGCGAGAGGGGTCCTGGAGGCTGGAGTCGGCGGAGCGCAGAGGCACGGAGAGAGGCCAGAGGAGAGGGGAGAGGCGGGCCATGTGCCTGAGCGCCCACAGCTGAGCTCGGGGAGAGAGCTGCCATGGACCCCTGCCACACGGCCGAGTCCAGGGTCCAGCAGCCGACCCTCGCTGAGACGGCTTCTCTGAGGATGCCTTGATCTGGACATTTTCACAGCCTCGGAACTGTAAGCATTTAACCTAATAAGTTTCCTTTGTAAAAGCCAACCCATTTCTGGTATATTGCTCCCAGCAGCTTTTAGCAAACAAAAACAAGCTTTTTGAAGGAAAAATCATTGATAACATTATGAAAATTGGTACCTTTTCAATGACATAACACTTTAAATGTTTTAATCACTCTTTCGTATTTATCATTTCATTTTTTCTCTCATAAACCCTATGAAGTGCAGTCCCAATGGTCCCCGAGATACAGAGTGGGAAATCAAGGCTCACGGCTGTCACGGCTTAACCAACATCACATGGATAATGCGAAAGGCAGAAGTAGACATTTTGAGATTTCCAGTCCCTTTCTCCTGATATCATGATGGGTTAGCATCCTTTTCATGACTTGAGGTTATGATATACTGGAAAAGAACCCAGTCTACAGATACCCCTAAAACACTTGAAGTTAGAGGTAAAAATGCAACATGTGATAAATTAAATGAAATGTCTGTAATGATATCTTAAGGACAGAATGTCTTCCTGGTCAAAAAAAGACCAAGCTGTTACCCAGTCAATATAATTATCATATCAAAAGGCAACTGTGTCCATTGGGAAGGGGGGCAGCTTGGAAATGGGTGGGGCAGAAGGAGGCAGAACTGGCTTTGGGTCTCCAGTATTCTCTTGGGGGTCTTTGGTTAGGCCCTGCTTGTTCTTCATGGAAGATAAGAGTAGCAAAAATAATACTGAGTTAGAATGAAAATATCATGGGCCAGGTGCTGTCCCACTGACACGTATTATTTCATTTTATTTAAAGCTGATTCCATCCCTCATTATTCTCCCTTTCCTGCCATATTTTTCTCTGTAGTACTCATCACCCTCTAGCATATTATTTGATTTACTTGTTTGTTTGTTTTGTTAGTTTACGGTCTGCTATTAGAACATGAACTTCACAGGGTAGGGGCTTTTGTCTGTTTTGTTGACTGCTGTTCCACGGCTGCCTGAAACTCTGCCAAGCACATGGTAATGTGTAAGAAGTCATTGATAATGAAAGGATAAATGAATGAACTTTCACAACAACCCTAAGTAGGGACTAATCTTATCTTGTTTTACAGATCAAAACACGGGGTTTACATAGATTTCCCAAGGTCACAGAGCTGACCCCAGAAGCATGCTGCAGTCTGCTCTCCAGCCTATAGCTATGCACAGCGAGGAGGTTACATCAGCTTATCTCAGTCGGGTCCACTAAACAATCTGATCATGCAGCCAGCTAAGTCCGTTTGCTCTGAACTGCTGCTCATTGAGCAGCCTTCTGATTTTAATCTCACTTCTCAGGAAAAAATAGGCTGACCAGCCAGCCTGCATGTCTGTTCTGCTTGGAAATTAAAATTTATCTTGTTCAATCAATGTAGAGACATTCTAGTTTAGCCACATCTCTGTCCTTTGACTCTGATTAGTGTGTTCCCACTCCGATTCACTCTGCGTGCCCTGACGGAATCGCGTACCTAGGCCTGAAACGCTGAGGGCTGGACTCGCAGCTTTATCACCCTGTCCTTGGGAGACCATCTGGGTGACCCGCAGGTCGGCCTCCCCAGGTGGTAGAACGATATCACTGTATTCCCATTTGATCTAAGATAAAGTATTTTTTAGCAAAATAGTACTCTGACTACAGTTATCTGGGCAATTTGGAAATGACAGCAATGAACATAAATTGTAAGGCAAAGCTCTGTGTCATGTGGGATCAGCTAGAGTACAAAAGCAAACCACAGTTTTATTTCAAGGTTTACTGGAAAGGTTAAACTGGAAACCCCAAGCAAGTTAGACAATTTTTGTGACGAACACAGAAAGACATAAGGAAGGGGATATGAACAATGGCACAAGACCAAATAAAAATTCTACCTGAAGCTTCGTAAGTCCTGAATCCTGGGTACCTAATGATTTTTTAAAATTAAGAATACAGCATTGGGCATTCCCCAAACAGACAAGGATTCAAGAAATGGCTCCTGCAACTTGAGTTACATGAATACTTTTTTCTGAAATAAGTGTGTTCTATTCTCACTCATGATATGAGTCCAAAGGTAAAAGAATAGAATCTTCATTAAGTATACACATCCTAGAAATATTAAACTGTCCATGCTTACTTACCATTATATATGTGAGTTTATAGTTTTAAATGCCTAAAATACACTTGCTAAAATATGCATTTATTCTAGAAGTTGAGAAGTAGAAAAGCTGTTTTCCATGAAAAATAAACTGTGGTTAGTATTTGCTAAGGGCATAAAATGTTTTAACTAAAACATGTTTTAAATGTTTTATCATTTAAAGGCCTGAAAGAGGATGCTTCTTAAAAACAATTCTGTCTGATTAAGACAATGTGAGACGATGAAGGCAGCGAAGGTGTTCCGGCACCACGGCTACCTGGCACGGGGGATAACCGTGCAAGCCCTGGTCCTGCAGCCGGCGCCTACATAGAAACCATTTGATTTGAGTATTTTTGGGTAATAGAGCATTATACTTGCACATTGTCAAATTCACCATGAAAACTATAAATTATTTTAAACTAGAAAATAAAAATAATTCATGGGATTTCTTTAAAAAGACACCAGAAGGAAAAAAATCTATTTTAAATTAATTACCACTTAAGATCCTCTTCTCCTTGCAGAAAGGTCTTCAGTGATTATGCAACAAATATTCTTATTTTCCTACATTGATTGGTCTCTTCATGAAACAGCTAAGCCTGCTTTCCTTATTCCGTTTGCAAACTTTAAAGACATTGCCCATTTGATGCAGAAAATGTAATTACAGCTAGCTTAATGGCTAATTACAGCAACAGGAGGGGGAAAAAGAAAACTCAACTAAATTGCAAATAAGCGAAGAAGGGCTGTGTGAGCTTTAACTACAATTTCACACCCCATGCAACTGTACTTAATAAAGCTTGAGTCGGCAACTCTTTTTGCTAATCTTAGTTGGCTGTTTTTGATGCTTATTAGGTGCCTCTTTTGCAGAAAATAGTTTCAAATTATGTTTATATTTTCCATGAGCATGGATTTCTTTATCATGAATCACCCATCTACAGTCTTCTATGTTCAAAATAAATTGCATTTATATTTTCACTGCAATGACTAATACAATCCACCATATTCTTCTCCACTGTTGCTTTGGGATTTCTTTAAGAAGACGACATAAGAGAATGCACGTGCTTGAGAGAATATTCCTCGTGTTGCAAGCTCCTAATTCACACTCATCACAGGAAAGAAGCCCCCGCGTAATCCAGGGACGGCATGCTTGGCTTCAGTGCTTCCTTTTTGAGAAACAACAACCTGTTAAGCAGTCGCTTCTAGAAAGGACTCCTATATTGGCAATTCCAAGAGCCGTAGGGAAGAAAAGTCAGTTTGTCATTTCTGCGAATTTTGGAAGAACAGTTTGCTGGCCCTGTAGAGCCAGCATTGTGACTTCTTTCCCACAGTAACCAGAAGGGGCTGTAGGATGGCGGCTTTTTCCTACAGAAAAGGACCCTACCCACTGGAATGGGGTTGATGAAAACCCAAGGCAGGTAGCTATGGGCTGTGAGGATTATTCAAAACCTCCAACTTCGCCAAACTCTCAAGCTATGATGTAACTCCTGATTGCTTAAATTCTGTGGAGTGACGTAAGGGCTTCTATTATATATAAATTGGATGCACCCCATTTACAATCTTAGCTATCTATGTTCATCTCTGAAGGCCCTTTGAGGCAACTGGGTAAAATACTATATCAAGGACTGTTGTTGGAAATATTGAGAGATTTTATGATGCAAAGAATACATCAATGTCATTTAAATTGAACAAAATGGTTCCTTACTTTTCCTTATAGCCTTTTAACCATCTCTCAACAAACTTGTTCAATGAATACAGCATAAAACAAGCATTTTGCACTTGGTACCACAGATGCAGTTTGCCAGCTGGCTGACTTCTTTCTCTACAGCTAACTGAATTTCCACATACGCCCTATCTTCTCCTTTATTAAAGATGGTGACATTCACAGTCACCTTACTACTGAGAAAGAGACATGCAAAGATGAAGATAAGAAAGGATAAGATTTCACAAAGCAGCTTTGCAACCAAATGTGAAAACCTGACAAAAACTCCTAATGCAGATAGAGAAGATAAATGGAGCCCTGAAAGCCTGAAGTTAAATGAAGAGAAGAGTTGCACTAAAACACACACTTGGAAAAAATAAGGATGAGTGGTAGGAACAAATACTTTTTCTGCAAGACTCACTGTGTCTATGATTTGTACAGATCAAACAATCTTTATGTTTCCAGACGGGGAAACTGTATTCACGTGCATGAGCCCGTGTTTCCATCACTGCTTATATCCTCTGAGATGAGTTATTTCATTCATTCATTCAGCAGGTATCTGCTGAGAGCCTTTTGGTTCTAGACTGTCTAGCTACTAGGAAACAGCGACCAGGCCAGGTCAGGCTCTAGTTCCCGGGGAAACAAAGGCAGTAAAAAGGAGCTAAAAATGCACAGACAATGATTTTAAGAAGTCATAAGGCCTTTGGATAGCATGTGACCAGGTGAGATGGTGGCGGAGCCGGGACCTTTCTACACTGGGTGGGCAGGGAGGGAGGATTGTAATTTCTGACAAAAAAGCATTCCTGGGAATGCTACCAATGGAACAGCATGAGCCAAGCTTCTAAAACAACTGCCAGGCTGGCAGGCCGAACACCTTAGGAAGGCCAGGGGGGCTGTGCAGGGAAGAGACCCAAACCTGCCTTCCCCTTCCAGGCTCCTCCCACCACATTTTCCATCAGCGCAAAGGGCTGTTTGCCCTTCCTCCAGCCTCTTACTCCCTCACAACATCCTATTATGGACACACGGCATGTTTAAACACCCCATTTAAAAAACACATGGTTCTTCTACTTAAGAAATCTGCAATGTCTTTCCTCTGATTGCATGAGAAAGCACAAGCTCCTTTCCCTGAGCAAGTAAGGCCTGCAGTAATTTATAATCAGAGAGTAATGGGTCCATCTACTCTCTGAGTATCAGCTACAAACCGGCTCCTTCTTTTACACCCAACACCCTCTCCCTGACCTGGAGGCGAGCTCCTCACCTCTTCTTTTCAAATGTAGCTGCCTGGTGTTGGTATCTAACGTGCATATACTTCCCCAGTTAGGCCCAAGATTCTTAAAGGAAGTTATCTGCCTTTAATTGTGCTTCCCCACAGTATCTAAGCCATTGCTATAAATGTAGTAGACACCAAGTAAAAGATTTTGAAAAAATAACTTCTTGGGCCCTGAAATGCTATTCTGATCCTCAAACACTCCAATATATTTTAAACGTAAGGTAACATTTACTATACGTTAGACACTGTATAAATATTAACTCACTGAATCTAACAACCCTATGATGTAGGGACGTTTAACCATTTTACAGGTGAAGCAACTGAGGCACAGGGAGTCAGTCAACCGCTTGATTCCAGCGTCCACGTCAAACCACGCTGCCACTCTGTGTCTCTCTCACATACACAGCACCCTTCCACTAACTCCCTTTTAACACATGCCCAGATTCTTACTTTGTTCTTGGTCTCTTGGCCACCAGTGAGTTATACATTAAAAAACAAAGTGAGGAAATATGGTGCTCTCAAGTAAGAATAAATGCTATTGCCCCCAATAAACTGAAATTGTCCTATTACATATCTGTTATCACTATGTCTTCATCTTCTAAAATGACATTTTCAAACTGAATTTAGTGCTTTGGACTGGTACTAGGCCCTCAGTTCTGGAAACTCGAATTCTCAGAGGGCCTGCAGAACAGGTGCAGTCAGTCTGCAGACAGTGGAAATTTCCCAACCCACCGTCAGAATCATGGTTTAATTTTCTCTCCGAGAGTTTGGCTCCAGGTCTAAGAAGAAAATTTATGGTCTGGTCCCTAATCAGGTTTGTTCTACTGAAAATACCAGCAGCACAGAGGTATAATCGTGTGGACAGCAGACTGTCCGGATTTAAAAGCAGACTGCAGTCAAGGAAAGTCAATCTAGGCATGACCTCCCAGTAAATAAAATGGAAGTGGTCACATTTTGGCCACTCCAAAGAACCTGACACAATTGCTTCCAGTTTGTAACATAAAACAAATTTCAACATACCCCAAATTTTATGGAAGGAAATACTTTAAGTATTAGAGTTATCAGGATATTAATATTAGGACAGAAGAGGCTTTGGAAATCTTTTTGTCAGATTCTTATGAAGGAGCAGTTGATGTCCCCATGAGCCAATCTCTTGTTCAAAGTCACAGGTCTACTTAGTAGAAGCAGGACCAGGGCCTTTATGCCAAGTGAGGGCTGTCTATGCCATTCTGCTGGTGACTCCAGAAGCTAAAAGAAAGCCCAGGGCCACTGTCTCTTTGTACAGTTACAGGTACCTTTCAAAGAAAGCACTCCTGGATCCAGCAATCTTCGAAGCTGAGATTCTGGTGAACTGGTTCTTGTGTCAGCCGTGCTTGAGATGCTCTTGGATAACCTCACAGAATAACATGAGCACTTTGGGGACTTTCTGAAGCGTTAATAATCACACGAGAATATCAAGGAAGAAGGAAACTTCGAGAGCCAAACTGTTATTTCTAAAGCAAAACTTGTGCTTTATACTGGAACTTTTTCCAATGTTGGGAAAAATGGAAAAGGTGATTACATGACCAAAAAATGCTCAAAGTTCTTCCCCTGAAGAACCCTAAAATGTACTCTTTGGAAAATGAAATAAACTTCCTTTGTGGCTCCCACAACACAGCCAGGAGAAGACAAAGCTTGGTCCCCTCGTGGTGAGGATGAAGTAAGCTAGATAGAATCGGGTCTCAGATCATTTTTGTCCTGACACAGAGGCAGCTCCTACCACTTTCCTTGTATAATGGCCCAAACTCGAGCCTCTTCAAGGCACTCTTGGTATCACGCTACATGGGGTAAGTTTGTCCTTAAATCACTTGTAAAACAGAAATGGATTCAATGGTTCAAGCAACTCAACAATTTCAGTGAACTCCACGCTTTCAGTTTAACAAAGAAACAAATGCTAAGTGGATCTGAGTTTGGGTCAGACTACGTGATAGGAAGAGCCCGCTGCCTGACCCTTTTCCAGGGTAACACTCACCATTTAACTGTGTAAAACTGTGGGGACTGGATTAGGATCTGCCGTGTATCCTATACAGGAATCCATGAGGCCAGGGGCCACACCTGCCCCCTCCCCAGGGGCCAGCACAGCGCTTAGCACATCACAGGTGTATTAGTCAGGGTTCTCTCGGGAAACAGAATCAACAGGAGATACCTGTCAATAGTATGAGACTTTATAAGAGTCTTTCACGCAACCGTGGGGATGCACAAGTCCAGGTTCTGCAGGCAGGCTGCAAACCAGGGGCTCCGATGAAAGTCCGACGAAGGGTCGTTGATGAGTTTCTGGGAGAAGTTGCCTGTCCAACGACGAGCTGGGAAATTCTCTCTGAATGTTGAAATCACTTCCCCTTTTAAGTCATTCAACTGATTGGATAAAAGCGCCACCCATTGATGATGTAATCTCCCTGATTGATGCAGATGT